>BQNB010012230.1:44917-79653 GCA_026074375.1 Tanacetum coccineum | reverse complement strand
TTACCCGGTTTAATATACGTATTTTATATTATATTATATATATTTTTAAGAGTGAATTTTATCAAGGGTAACTTGGTAATTGTAACACCCCAAAATGGGTCGCAGCGGAATAAGGATCCGGGGCGTGTTACTTCAAGATCAACAGCACAAGATATATATAAGAGCGACACAAAAAGTCGTTTAAATTGATACATTGGATTTAATTAAAAGACATATTACAAAAGCTTATAGCTCCACTTGTTCCTTGTTTAATATTACAAAAGATGACATAGATTTCCCAAAATATGATATAAAAGTCTTTAAGCGTGCAATCCAAAACGTAACCCAATGCATCCTTGGCACCTCGTGCCTATTGACCTCCTGAAAACATTGCTTAAAACGTCAACAAAAATGTTGGTGAATTCATAGGTTTATGTATTTAAATTATGCAGGACCGCAAGACTTTCCCGTGATGTTACAACATATGCAAACAATCACAAAACCAGATTACATTTACACTAAGCTCATGACACTGAAGCTCGACAGTCTTGTTCGCAAAATATTGCTACTCAGCCCGAAATGATGTTCTAACCCGAAACATCCCTGATTCGACATGCTATAACGTTCGTTCCCGGTGATAGCTAGTCACCCGAACGGGGAGGTCGTTTCCCAAATAGATCTATTAAATAACATTCGCGCTCACATAATGTAATTCCCAACTACATCTATGCAATTGACAGTTCATGATAATGGGCTTAACTTGGGTTATCGCTACTTAGGCAAACATGTAATCAATGCAAAATATCCACTTGCGTCCAATTTGTAAAACAAAGCATGTTTCCACCCAATAATAGTAAATTAGTACAAAAAAAACTGTAAAAAGTGTAGGGCTATGAACTCACCTCAAGTGAGTGAACTTATTAATTAACTCAAGTGTGGGAATGCTTCACGATTATTCCCGAATGCAACCTAATTCAATATAGGTCGTATAAGTACCGAGTACTTTAATTAATAACATTAAATATAATCTTATAGTTGTTACATCGTACTATCGTTCGGGCTATCATAATTAAAGAGGTCATGACATGACGTACGAGGAGTTAGGACACTTTAAATCGTAAATCCAACAACTCGTCGATACGCCATCCGAAGAGGCCTCATTATGAAACTCCCTAGTATTATAGCACTTTGATAACCACGTAATATTCTATATAGCATAATCACCGACTAATCGTTTTGGTAAAATAATATTTATAAAGTGAAAACGTTTATAAATATACTTTTTGTAAAAATGACCTAGTTTTGTCGTTTTAAGTCCGTTGCTCGCGTTTCTTACGCCCACGCTTTCGTATTAAGACGAGTGATCATAAAATCACATTTTTAAGTTTTTGAGATTCTTGATGTGAATAGTTTTTTTACTGTTCACACAGCTATAAAATTATTTTTATACTTTTAATAACTGTAAAACCCGATTAGCCGATCTTATTCGTTATAGCTCCGTTTTTAGTGATTCTTTCGAACACGTTCTCGTAATTGAAAGTTTTATCATATTATTGATGTTTATAAAGTATAAGTTTCTGTAATGAATAGTACTTTTTATAAAATTTGTTTATTCATGCTTTAATGAATTTTTCTTGCATTAGGGGTATTTTGGTAATTTCACATTTGTTGAGATTTTTATGTTTTACAGATATATAATAAAAGATATTCTTGCTAAACATGGCAACTAAACTAACAATAATAAGCATAACAATAATAATGAACATATTAAGCTAAATAAATTAAAACTACTAGTAATGAAAAAAAGGAACAGAAGTAGAACCCGAAACTAATAAGACCACCCGATCTAATAAACTATCAAAATATTTAAGTTTAGGAGCTTAGAGCTTTAAACTTGAGATATTGAGTTAGCTTATTAGACCCTTAAGCTCCTCGTCTCAGGAGTTGACCGGTACCGCGATACAAATATGACACACAAACTGTTAATGTTAAACACAGTTTATAATCTTTCCAATTTACTAAACTTTTACTGTCTTAAAAATTGATAGTAATTTATATAACCATATGACATAAGAATAAGTGCATAAATTCATAAACATAAGTGAAAACTCATTTTACATATTAAAAAGTCCTTAGTGGTGATTTAGCCATAAATAACATATTACACATAAAATAATGATAATAAAAAGTATAAAGGAATTAGGAAGACCTTAGGGATGATGTATGAGATGAGAAATAAGTGCTAAACCCGTGTTTAGATTCAAAACCAAAGCTTACAAGCTTATAAACCCTAGATTAGGTTTGAAACCCTAATCTTCCCTTTTCTTCTTAAATCCTTGCAAATGAAGAACCAATGCTTGTAAACACCTTAGTGTGTCTTAGGATTGATGTGTATAGGCTTGTATGGATTGTATAAAAATTTTGTATGATTTGTTTAGGATGGCTTAATGAGCCGTGGGTTTTGAGCTAGGAAAGGAGAGAAAGAAAATAATTTTGCTAAGTAAAAGAGTGTGTAAACTTTACATATGAGGTGCATGTATTTATAGGAAGAGGAAACTAGATATTTGTTTGCAAAGTTTGACTAGAAAAATCAAAGGGGAGGGGGGTTTGACCGTGGGTTTTCAAGGGGACAAGAAAGGAGGGAAACAAGGGTTTAAAGGTTTATGTCTTATGGTTCCCTCTAATAGAAATCATCCCATGATTTCTAGGGCTTATGTTCCTAGTTACTTTTCTTTTATATACTTTGTATTACTTGTGTAATTATAAAAGAAAGTGTAAGTAAAAAGTTTATATAAAAATGTAAAGTGTAGTTTTTATTTAAAAGGTATACTTGTAATGTCTTGGTATTTTGTAAAGTATTTGTTATCTTGTATAATCATATGAGATGTGTATAAATATATACATATGCATAAAGTTTTATAAACTTCGATCATTGTATATAAACGTAGGTATTTGTTGAAGCGTACGTTAATTTTTAGGGTTTCCGGGAAAACCTAATTGTTATTTATCGCGAAACGTAAACACTTTCACGTATCCGATAAAATAACTTGTGTAATGTTAATAATTATCCTCAAAATAATTACTTAACCCTTGTTTGACGTAAACAATAATTTGCTTGATGCCCGTTTACGTTAACTGATTATTTCTTGCTTACGCGATTTAACTTAACGATTTCCATTAAAAACAAACGCGTATAATACAAAAAAATAAATAGCGACTTTATCAACCTCGTACATTGTCCTAAAACACGGGGTGTTATAATTAGAATATTGACTTGACATATTAAGGCGTTTACTTGATATAAACGTAGATATAGTTGGCATTGGTAGGTTGCGTGAACTCACTTACTTTAGAAATGTAAACTATGTTACATAATGGAATAAAGCAAAAAATTTCCCGTGAAAAAGTAGTATTTAATATAATATAAGTGGAAATTACAGTGATGAAAATTATGAGTTGTTACATTCCCCCAACCTTATAGAAATCTCGTCCCGAGATTTAGTTGAGTGATAGAGTGATATTTGGAAACAGAAGTTCTTAGCTTCTACAGTTTTTGGTTTGATGGCCTACTTTGTTACAATTCTGACACCTGATAGTGCAAGGTCCTGTGTAATGCAGTGTACACTTCCTACACAGGGATGAGGTCCATTATATCCACGGTTTCCATAAGTCCTGAAGGTTTCCTGCCTTCCATCTTGCTGCTGGTGGTAATCATTGTTACGGTTGTTATTGTTGTTGTTACGGTTATTTTGGTAGTTGTTATTACGATCATTGGGGTAGTTATTGTTGTCATGATTATTGGGGTAGTTGGTGTTGTTGTTGTTTCTTCTATCATCAAACTTTTGTTTGTAACCATTGGTTCCTTGCTCAGCATCGTGCTTTGTTACCTGATTCATTAACCTCTGGGTTATAGTAATGGCTTCCTCCAAAGTTTGAGGCTTTGAAGCGGTAACATTTACTTCAATACTTCTGGGTAATCCCCCGATGAAAGCTTCTATAAGTTTCTCAGTGTTTGGTACCATATTTGGACATAAGACTGCTAATTCCTGGAATCTTCTAGCATAAGTCTTGAGATCATTTCCTTTTACAACCAAGTTGTAAAATTCATCTTCCATTTTCTTGACATCAGTTCGAGGGCAATACTTATTGGTCAAGAGCCTTTTCAATTCAGTCCAGGCTATCTTGTTGGCTTACTCTATTCCAATAGGTTTGGCATAGGAATTCCACAAGGACAAAGCATCCTCGGTGAGAGTACCAGTAGCAAATTTCACTTTCCAGTCCTCGGTACAGTTGCTAAGAGAAAATACCGATTCAGTTCGTTCAAACCAACAAATGAGACCAATAGCTCCTTCCGTACCATTAAAGTAGGAAGGTTGACAACTCATAAAATCCTTGTAAGTGCATTTCCTTGCTACAGGAGTTTCTCTTGGTCCAGTATTCCTATTTGGATTGTCAGTACTTGCCATGGTTATAGCTTGTGCTTCCAGAGCGGCAGCAACACTATCAGCAACTAGTTGCCAGATGGCAGCCTGAGTCATAGCTGGTGCTACAGATGTTGATGTTCTATTGGGAGGCATCTATCAACATATACAAGACAACACAAAATAAGAATCCATAAAACGATATAGTCATATCACAAGTTAAGGTATGAAAATTATAATACAAAGACTTGTGGTCATTCTTTGATATTACATTGCAGGATATAACAGAAAACTTTTGGAATCTAAGACTTCCAGAGATGAATACTCTAACAAGCATCTGACTCATTAAGTTTCTCGGGGACTGGTTCACTTCCCAGTGGTTGCGGTATGATCTATAATGAGTTATCTAACTTTGCAAAGATAGACTTATCAAAGGGATAGTCTGGTGGTGGTGTAGTTGACCTAACCGGTGGTGTAGTTGACCTAACCGGTGATGAAGATCCTACTGATGAAGATGGAGATATTGGAATGGGTGATTCAACAGGTGTAGTCTTAGTGTCTTTAGGTGGTGGAATCTCTTCAGGAATCAAACATTGGTGGTAGTGATAACACCAGAGATGGGGGTACGACAGTTGAGGGGTAGAATAGTAACTTATGGTGGACTAATGGCATCATATGCTTGCATGACATTCATATAGGGGTCATTAGCATGACCTTCATATATGGGTCATCATAAAAAGGTGAGAGGGCTAGTGAGGCTAAAAGATCCTTAGTTAAATCATCTGAAAAGTTAGGAGAGGTGTTTCCCGGTGAGGCTGGGAAATAGTCCGGTAAAGCCGGGATATAGTCAGGAGAGTGTGTAGAGGAAAAAGTATCCTCAACATCAGAATCAGATAGGATAATAATAGGTTGGGGGGGGAAGACATGACTATATAACAACCCAGTAGAAATAACATAAGTTATTTATATATATATATAGTAGTGTTTTATCTGCATGAAAATTCTTTTATACATATATTCTGGAAACTGCAGTGGATGAGCTCTGATACCAATCTGTAACACCCCCATTTTTGACATATAGCAGCAGAAGCTAATCTGGGGTATTACTTCATGGATCAATAGACATAATCATAGAAAACGAATCTTAAAGAGTTGTTTTAGAAAATTTAGTTATCATTCAATATAATCAGAGTTTTACAAAAACATAAGTCCCAAAATCTACATGAAAACATAAAGTTTGAATGATAACAAGTTTGGACGTCCTCATGTCCAATGTCACTCCGTGCCATAGGTTGCTCAATTACCTGAGATAAACATGCTAAAAGGGTCAACACAAAGGTTGAGTGAAATTCATAGGTTTATGATAAATAGTTGAATACAAGTCATCATAGACAGTTAGTTACGTTGTTATACACCCATAAATAGTAATAATTTTAATTGTATTTACAATTATCATAGTAATAATCGAATACAAGTTATCATAAGTGGTAATAATTGCAACACATACAATTATCATGAAAAATAGTATTATTGCCCTAAGCTCATGATATCAATACGTTAACATGGAAATCACCGTAGTGACATTGGTTGAGGAACAAATTTCCTCATGGAAAGGTAACTTGCAAAGGTTACCCATTAAGTCAAAAATAGTGCGTTTGGCTACCCTATGAACGGGTATACCAACGGGAGTCATCACCCCCAATAGATCTATCCACAATATTTGCATTTACTCGCAAGTAATTAATGTTTCATGATATGGAAATAGTGGCACTGGAAGGTACTTAGGCAATAATATATCTGGATAGCATACAGTTGGAAAAACACCAGCATTCATGGTTTAAGCATGTATCCCCATCGCGGGTTTATAAAGTATTCAAAAGATTTAAAATGCGAGGCTATGAACTTACCTTAACAGGAAAATCTAATTGATGGCAAAAGTATATGAAATGAAAGTAATGGCCTCGTCACGCAACCTGAGGGTAATATGTCAAGTCTTAGTGTGATTGTTTATGTTTTCAAAACTTTATAAAGTTTAACATACATCTTACTTTGATTTATTAATTTATGAAAATATTGTATCACTGTTCGGGATATCATAATTCAGAGGTCATGTAGTAAACGTTTGATGAGCCAGGACAATTTAAATCGTAAATCCAGCAAACTCGTCAAAACATATACTCAAATGAAACCCCTCACATGAAATTCCCTAGTAACGTGATACGATAAGATTTTAAGTTTCTTCAAAAGCTAGTCGATGATAAGTTACGTTAAATATATAACGTAATTGTTTTATAATGCGTCGATCGATGATTAATAACGACAAATGTGTCGGGTTTTAATAAAATCGAGTCTTATAATATTTAAATATATTTTTATCATTTATATGAAAATATTACATTTGATACCTTTAAGAATGCAAAATGACAATATATACCCTTGGTTTATATATATTTACGAAGTTAAACCTTTTAATATAACTTTTAAAATCTTAAAACCTTTAAATTTCAAGTATGACAAAACAACCCCTGAATTTTATCTTTAGAATAACTACAATTTCAGCCCCTCTATTTATAAGTTTCAAGAATTTACAGTATATACCCATTTGCATGAAAACATTTGCGAATTAAGTCTAAAAACCATAATATTGATATTATTGATTTTGAAATCAATTTTGCAGGTTATAGCTTATTATTATAAGCTAAAATAAGAAGTTGTAACGTAACAAAAATTTAGAAAAAAGATTCGTTAGCTAGATATATCGAAAAATGGGTCGTTTTAGGGTTTTAGCAAAAACGCATGGGTTTTATGATTTAAGGCTCAACAAGGGTTCATATAGGATCTTACAAACCTTATGTAAGATTTAAAACAGATTATAAGTTTATGGAACAAGATTTTGAGTTACTTGAGCTTAAATGTGTCAAAAAGAGGGTTTTGGGTTCGTGCGCCTAGAAAACGCCTTCAAGGGTTTCTTTTTCTTGATTCATGGCTTCAATTATGATCTTAGGGACTTCGCTTGATCTTCCTTGGCTTTATTTAGAACTCCATTTGTATGTTTGATGAGTTTTAAGGTGTGTTTGAAATGGTTTGCATGTTTTAGCTTATATAGGGTCGAATGACCCTTGGTGGCCAAGTTTTCTTGGTGTGGTGGCCAAGTGTTGTAAGGAGATGACTAAGGAGTGCTAGTATGATGAGTTTTGAAAGCTAGGAGTGTAGCTTTAAATGGTGGAAGGGTGTGGAGGGGGTTTGGTTATCATAGGGGTAACGAGGAGGTGTTTGTTTACTTGGTGGCTAAGGGTGGTGATGGAGGTGCTTGTATGCTTGCTTGGTGAAATGGTGGTAAGGTCATGGTGGTGCTAGGATGCTAGCTTGAGGTGTTTGATTGGTTTAAAATGGGTTAAAAATGAAATAAAGGGGTGTCGGGTTGGTTTTGGTTTCGGGTTAGGGTTTTTGGTTTTAATTCGAGTTAGGGTTAGGGTTTAGGATAGCTTAAGGTTTAGAATTAAGGTTTAGGATTTAAGATTAGGGTTTAGGATTAAGGTTTAATGTTTAGGATTAAGGTTTAGGATCAAGGTTTAGGTTTAAAATGAAATTAGGGTTTTAGGGTTTTAGATTAGGGTTTAGGCTTTTAGATTAGGGTTTTAAGATGATTTAGGGTTTAGGTTTAGGGTTTAGGATTAAGGTTTAGGATCAAGGTTTAGGTTTAAAATGAAATTAGGGTTTTAGGGTTTTAGATTAGGGTTTTAAGATGATTTAGGGTTTAGGTTTAGGGTTTAGAAGTTGTGCATTGAGTATTGTACCTTGTGCTAAAGTGGTGGTAAGAAATTAGAATGAATTTAGAGGGAAAATAAGTTAGTTTGAATTCGTGCTTCATGGATTTGTACATTGAGCTTAAATGAGTTGTACATTGACTTGGAGGGAAATTATATTTCAAATGTTATGCATTGTACACTTGTACACATGTTTGAAGGCTTGCACATTCATTTTATATGTATACATTACATATAATTAGGGTTTTGATATAAACGTTAACGGATAAAGTCTATTTTGATATAACGTTGTAAATGGTATGTTAAATGGATAATGTACTTGAAAGGCTTGTACATGTTGCTAAAAAGATAGTATGAATTACTTAAGAAAATGGAGGGAAAATGAACTTATTTGAATTTCATGCTTAATTAGATTGTATATTGTGTTCTAGAAGGTTGTACTAGGTTATAAGAGGGAAAATATATCCAAAAGTTGTGTTAGAATACTTGTACATAAGCCTTGAACACTTGTATACTTGTTTGGAATAAACATTAACGGATAATGTTCATTTAGTAATAATGTTATGAAAACTACGTTAAATAGATAACGTACATGGTATAGTAGATATTAGAATATTGACTTGACATATTAAGGCGTTTACTTGATATAAACGTAGATATAGTTGGCATTGGTAGGTTACGTGAGCTCGTTTACTTTAGAAATGTAAACTATGTTACATAATGGAATAAAGCAAAAAATTTCTCGTGAAAAAGTAGTATTTATTATAATATAAGTGGAAATTATAGTGATGAAAATTGTGGGTTGTTACATGACATCAAACAACGTCACTTTTATCGCATCATTTATTCCATGTTTCTTACCCATTTTATATAATTATTACATGAATTGGTACTTAATCGTTTATAATTGAGAATTGCAGTAACTATAGAGTACTTTGTGAAGATTAGCTAAAGGGCACGCATTCTGGAGCTTAAACGAAGAAATCTGAAGAATACTGTTCTGACATTCTATACGCCGTATCCATCAAGGAAGATACAGTGTATTTGTGCCTGCACTTCACAAGAAACCACGAAGAACAAAGACCTATACGCCGTATTCTATTTCGAGTAATTAAATATTCTGGAAGAAATTAAACGTGGTCTCTACTCCAAGAAAACTCCCAATACATCGTATTGACCTCGACCAATACGGCATATCGAAGAAATTCCAGACACTATAAATAGAAGACCTAAAAACGAGTTTTAAGTGTGCTTGATCATATTTTCTATACCCTAACCACAAAAGTCGATTTTTAGAAGACAAGAAGAAGAAAGTAGGTCAAGCAAAGCTTCTAATTCCATAGGAAACACCTTGTAATCCCTTATACTATAATAATCATTCTCTTTTTTTGGTATCATTCATTTAACTCGGTTAGTTTACCTTGGTTGATTTGATTGTTATTCTTGTATTAATTACAATGGTTAAGGGCTAATACCCTTAGGTTTTAGCCATGTTTATGAAGATTTAAATGTTTGGTTTGTTTATATCGATTGCTTAATTTATCATTTGTTGTTGATTATGTTTATCAATTCATACTTGTTTATGTGCTTAAGTATGCGACCCATCATTCAACTAGATCTAGGAATGCAAAATATATAGCTAGCTAGATGCTGGGATGGCTCTCCATATCTGCAATTTATATATCTAGAATAATAGGATCACAAATATTGACCTATCTTTACCAATCGCTTAAAGGAATAAGTTGTTCTAGCAGTTGACCTAGTATAACGTTCTTCTTCCTTTGGTAAAGACTTGGACAGTGGACTACTAGTATATAAAGAGCCGTTAAGCATTAAGTGGGTAAAGTCTCCATGAGCTAGGTTTTAATAAGATCACCATTATTAATCTCATAAGATAGATTATAATCAGCAAATAGTATGATTTATGCGGATTCGTTTAATTATGACAAAATTTTACGAGTCTAGGTTTTAAGAAGATGTACCGCCTAAATCTTGGAATGATATGCCGCCTCGAAATAAGCACTCATTACACTAAAATAAACAATCCTGTGTTTTAATTGGATTAATCATGGTTTATATAGTTTTCTTATAATTGGCTAGACCGCTCTTCTATATTTTTATTATCTGCTTGCGTGTGTTATGATTTAAGTCACCACCAAACATGTGCCAGTCTCTCAGACTGAAAACCCTCATTTATCCGTTAGAACTAGATTTAGCATATGTTTAACATAGATTAGAAATAACATAGTTTAAATTGACTTAATTTAGTTAACCAAAATATTGATAGAACTAAAAGATTAACGCTCTCGCTCTTAGTGATCGACACCCTACTTACCAACGAAGCTACATCTGATCGGGTATACTGCTCGTTAGTGTTGTTTTAGGTATAGTCGGCAAAATATAAATGTAAAACTTAATAAATAAATAATACCTAAACTTAACGACATGTTAAGTTTTTGGCGCCGCTGCCGGGGAGTGAAGTTGTTTAATCTTACTTTTATTTAATATTTTGGTTTTAACCTTAGATTAACTTAACCTTTAGAATTAGTGTAAATTAGATTAGTGTAAAATTCTGTATATTTATTTATTATTGTTTGCTTGTGTATTTGTTTGCTTTATTGCTTTCTGTACACTGTTCTGGTCGATAACGTGATACGGCATATTCAGTTAAATTGAATACGGCGTATCTAACTTTTATAACCAATACAACGTATCTTATTTAGCAGACTGATACGACGTATTCAGATAAATTGAATACGGCGTATCGATCACCTGATATAACAGCATAAACAGATTCTTCGTATTTAATTTCGTGCTTGATTTTTTATATTACCTTTCTTCCAAGCTAATCCTGCTGATATTTTTACCTTTGTTATAGATTATACTAATCAGAGTGAGTAGATTGAAGAAGTAATGGCAGAAATTAAGACAAAAACAACCATGGAAGAATTCGTGACTAAAAACCGAGCAAATTATTATTCAGGGATCACAAGTAATACGGTTAATGGTAAAGCTTCTCATGAATTAAAAGGTAGATTACTTGATGATTTGTGCGAAAATGCCTTCAGTGGAACTGATGACATCAAATAACGTCTATTTTAGAGCATCATTTATCCTAAATAAAATACCCATTTTATATAATTATTGCAAAAAATTGGTCCTTAATTGCTTATATCTGTTATATGCAGTAATCATGGAGCATATTGTGAAGTTTATATAAAAGGCACACATTTTGGAGCATAAACGAAGAGTTTAAGAAAGTCTACTGATTCTGACATCCTATACGGCGTATCATTCTAGAAGCATACGTCATATCCAAGACTTGATGAACTAAAAGACCATTGTCTGACTTTAAAGAATACGCCATATCCGCATCAGCAATACGATGTATATAATAATTTGGTCAACGAAGAAAAACCAACAGGTCAGAGATACTGCATTTAATGCAGTCAACAAACAATAATTCTATAATTAATTCTGGCATTCAATCCATGGTCAAACATTCAATCAATCCTAAACTTGGTACTCACTCTAAGGAAATCAGCATTTAATCCATGGTCAAAGATAATTAATAACCATTAAGGAATTTCCTTATACGCCGTATTGACTGCATTCAATATGGCGTATCGACCCCATTTCCAGACAATATAAATACCAATCCCTAAACTCAGTTTTAGGTGTGCAAGAAAATCCCTAAACCACCAAGTCGACTCTTAGACGCATGGAAGAGCCAAGAAGGTCAGAAATGAGCCTTAAGATCATAGGAAAACTCTTGTAATCTTCACACTACCGAATACGCGTTCGATTGAGGTTTCTTTATTTTAATCGTTTATATATCAAACCGTGTGTATTTTTACAATGACTATAGGTTGATACCTTTAGGTATCAGCCATGTTTATGAAGATTTAATGTTTGGTTTGTTTATCTCGATTGTCTTAATTTATCGTTGATTGTTTGATTATGTTACCATTTTATACTTGTTTACGTGCTTGTATGTGACCTATCATTCAACTGGGTCTAGTCCTACATATTTAATGCGCTGCAACTTTAGTGTTGTGTGGGCGTAGGCTAAGAGTCCGGGATGGCTCTCCATATTTGAATGTAAGTGGGTAAAGTCCCAATGGGCTAGGGTTTAATAAGATCCCATTATTAATCACCTATGGTAGATTATAATCAACAAGAAGGATGCTTTATGTGGGTACGTTAATTGTGACAGTATTGTTCGTGTCTAGGTCTTAGGATGAAGTACCGCCTAAGTCTTAAGAATAATATGCCGCTTCGAGATAAGATTATCATTGCACTAATAAACAAACCTGCGTTTTATCAGATTATTCATGGTTGATATGTTTTCCTTATATTAGTATTTGACCGCTTCTCTATCGTTTGTTAATCTTCTTGTATGTGTTTATTGCTGTACTTGTCATCAAAACCTTAGCTTAGTCACCCAAACTGGTGTCAGTCTCTCAGGCTGAACCCCCTTATCATTAGCTTAGGATTTACAAAAATTAGATAACTAAAATACTGATAAATTAGATATTAACGCTCTCGCTCTTAGTGATCGACACCCTACTTACCAACGAAGCTACATCTTGACCGGGTACACTGCTCGTTAAAATGTTGTTTTTAGGTTAAGTCGGCAAAATATAAATAGTAAAACAAGATACATAAAATAACACCTACACAACGACACATTAGGTTTTTAGCGCCGTTGCCGGGGAGTGAAGTTGTTTAATTCTTATTAATTAGTGTTTTAGTTTAGTTTAAATTGCATATTTGTGTGCTTGTTTGTGTGTTTAAATTCCTGCATTGTATATTTTGCATATTGTGTTTGTGTGCATTGTTACAGCCTGTTGTAACATTTTGAGTCGAATACTGAATACAGCGTATTCATCTCCTTGGATATGGCATATAATTTTTTTCTAAACCAATATAGCGTATTCGACTCTATCATTAATACGGCGTATTCAGTTCACTGAATATGACGTATTAGTCCATTTAACCTTTTTCTTCGCATTAAGTTTATTACAAGAAATGGATGACCCCAACATCACGATGGAAGAGTACATCCAGCTTATGGCTGATAAGGCTCTAGGGCGTGATCAGACGTTTAATTAGGAAACTGCTACGTACGGTGAGGTATATTGTGATGATTCTGATCTTTTCACAGATTTTGAGACAGATTTCCCAGCTATCGTCTACAATGATGCATCGACATCAAATCAAAATGTTTCTTCCGAACCAACTGTAAGTATTTACAATGCAATTAAATCTGACATTGATTTTCACATATCTTTTTCCGATTCCGAGGACGAGGATTATACTTTTATATATAACAAGGAATCGTCTTCTTATAAATTAACTCCTATCAATGATTTAAAACCAGAACCGGTAAATGACTATGTTGAAATCAATATTGAATCGTGTTCGGAGAACATTGATGTCAAACCAATGGATAGTGTTATTTGCATAAGCAAAGACACCACTCCCGTTGAGTTTGATGAAAACTTTGAGACAAATCACGACATACATCGTAAATTTTTCAAAATAAAAGATTGTTTCTCAATGATCAAAGTCGTGATTCTAAAACGTTTTCACAATGGGATGCCATTAATTTTTATTATTAAAAATTTATATGTGCCATTTGGCATCCCGTTCGACCCCAAATTGTTTTATAAGGATGGGATTAAATTGGGGCAAGTCTAACTTAAAGACTTTTCTGTAAACAAAAGTGCTTGCCGGGAGACAACCCGGAATGAATTTATCTTTCTGTTATCGAGTCTGTCTTCCCAGACTGTCCATACGGCGTATCCAAACCCCATGGATATGGCGTATTGACCTTCTGGACGTTATCCAGTCTTTATTTTCAGCTTCGTCTATACGACGTATTCATTAAATGAATACAACGTATACAGGTATCAATACGGCATATCCTGGGGTATGGATACGACGTATCGACTTCCTGTGCAGTTTTAGGTTTTTATTTCGAGTCTAACCAAATGAATACACCGGAGATGGAGTTGCAATTGTTTTCTTATGTTTAATACATGACCTTCTGAACGAAATGACAACGTTGGTGGAGTATTTATAAATCTGGAAATCTCGAAGTGTTGGAGTCTTGAAATCTCAAGACGGCTGTTCAACACACTTTTGCTCACAGCCTCAAATTGGAGAACCATTCAGAGCAAACTATCAGGGGAGTTTCCTCGTTCTAATTCTTTTCCCATATTATTTAACTGTTTGTCTATACAACGAGGACGTTGTATCATTTTAGTGGGGGGATGGAGAATTAGAACATACTTGTCCTTATTTTTACAAATAAAATGCTAACATGCTTAAAAATGGATCAAATTTAAAAAAAATTAGCATGACTTTTTGTGAAAAATCACTAGTTACAGTACCTCGCGCGCTATAACTCTTAATGTCTATTTGTGAGAATTAAGCCTATCCGTTTTCAAATGCTTACTAAAAATTCCACAAAAATATGAGTGTGCCGGTGATGTAGTGGACTTTAGAACTTGGCCTGACATATCACTCGAGACCTCAATAATGAGTACTATAGATTTAGATGGAGTAACACGCTTATCAGGGTAAATTTTTATGATTAAACCAAAAAGCCTACATGTCGTAATTTTAACTAACTACACTGGTTAGTTAACCTCCGTGTAACCTTTTTGCTTACTCTCATTTTTAGAGTATGATACCCCTAGAACAACCTGCTGAGCCATTCCTTTCTTTTTGCACACCAATTAAAAATTATTTCGTTACACCTTTACACCTTAGCCTACCGTGTAAATTAAAGCCTATTTTGATCAATGTTGCTAGTTGCTTTCGTGTAAAGTTTTGTAGTTCCTGCGTCAAAGTGAAATTTCTCTATCTATGTAATGGTCAATTGGGAATGTAAAAGTAGTTAAACTTATGTATTTTTACTACTCTCACAATTATTGGTATATCCAAGTACGAAGAATTATGGAAGAAATTATCCGGAGTTATTATGATCGTGAAGATGGTGAAATTACACCGAGATTCGTAGTGTATCATTTATGTTTAAAAAACAAAACAAAAAAACAAAAAAATAGAAAATTGCTGCAAAAAAGAGGAGGAAATTATAAAGATAGTCGGTTCGTTAAAGCTTAAACCGATGGTATTATTTGAAGGATCGATTATTCGTTGATACGTGTTATAAATCAACGATGTAAAGTTTTGTATAAAGTGGTAGATATCACCACTTATTTTTGTAAAAGTATGTATAGTATGGATGATTGGGAAGTTGACCGTTATGGGAACGCCAACTAAGGTTGTTTTTGTTGATCTATGATCAAGACGTTTGTGTATATATTTTTGTATCTTTATCATGGGAACGGTCGGAAAAGTATCTAGCAACTTATACCTTATTTGTTTGGACTTAATCTATTTGTTTTGTATATTTTTATTTAACAATAATTATTTCCCGTTCCTAATCTCTATCCTTAGGTTTTATTCAAATGAGGATGCGAGCAATCACATGTGTCTATTCCGTCGTTACGGCCATGTATGTGTTATTTTGTCCGCCTTGTTGGTTTATTACTTTTAGAGAAAGGATTAGAAGATCCATACCCTATATCACTCTTCGTCCTAACCCTTGGTTTTACTCGAGTGAGGGAATTGAATGCAATCATGTATGTATATTCATCGTTATGGATGTGTATATGTGGTTTGTCGCCCTTGCTAGTTTACGAATTTTGGTAAAGACTACTAGTCCTATTCTTTAACTTATTCAACTTAAGGTTCAAATGCACATAGTGTCTACCCATCATTATGGGGTGTGTATGTGGTGATTTTTGTCACCTTTTCTGGAATGTTGGTATCGGTAGAGATAGGAAAGAGTTATCAAACACCTATTAAGCATTAAAAAACCCAATTTACCTTTTGGAAGACTTGTCACTCTTACTGTGTAGTGGTGGAGATGTGTAAAAACAATAAAACTATCCATTTGCCAAGCCTCATAAATACTCGTCACAACCGAGAAATTGAGCGAACTAGTTATATGTTACAACATAGATTAGTTGAGCAAATTAAGAGTTTTCATTTTCCTATTTCATGAGGTGCTTTTGTGTACTAGTAATTGAACAAATAAATGCTTAAAGAAAAAAATCCTTGACTACGTTTGGGATACATTTTCATAAATTTTCTAAAGTCTACTTGAGGACAAGTAGGATTCAAGTGGGGGGATATTTGATGACATCAAATGATGTCACTTTTATAGCATCATTTATCCCATGTAAATTACCCATTTGTAAAATTGAATGCAGAAATGGTACTTAATCGTTTCATTATTTGAGATTTGAAGTAATTATGGGACTTTGTGAGATAGCTAAAAGGTACCAATCTGAGGCATAAATGAAGAGGTCGAGAAAGTACTTCAGATCTGATAGCCAATACGTCTTTTATTCTATTCCTATCGATGTATCCAAGACTTTGACGAATAAAAGACCATTGCCAACTTGATAAATAAGCCATTTCTAATATCAATGATACGATGTATAAAATACTTTTGTCAACGAAGAAAAACCAACTGGTTTTACCCAATACGTTGTATCCATCAAGAAGATACGGCGTATCTGTGCCTACACTTTACAAATAACCACGAAGGATTGAAGACCCAATACGCCGTATCTTGAAGACTTAATACGTCGTATCGAAGGATCAACACCAAAGAGTTCTAAAGAATCAACCGTGCCCTTACTCAAGAAATCCCTAATACGGCCGTATCCCACATCCTCCAACAAACGATTGACCCTTTTCCAGACTCTATAAATACAACACCCTAAACTCAGTTATAGGTATGCAAGTGAAGCCCTAAACCACAAGTCGAGACCAGTATAACGAATAAAGAGCATAGAAGGTCAGAAAAAGCATCAATATTATAGAGAAACTCTGGTAAACTTCGCACATACCCATACGCGTTCAGTTTAAAGTTTCTTTTTTTAATCGAATCATAATGAGAACCGTGTGAATTTTTACAATGAATAAGACCGATACTTTAGGAATCATCTAGTGTTTATGAGTGGTTTAATGATTGTTTTGTTTTTATATTAATACTAATTATCGTATGTATTATTGAATATGTTTTATTCAATTTATACTCTATTATGGATTATTTTTCCTAACTTAGTACTGTTAGTAATAATAGTTAGTACCGATAGTTATAATTAGTACTGACAGTACAAAGTGTTTAGTACTGATCAGATAGTTAGTACTATTAGTAGAAATTAGTTAGTACCGTTTAAGAGATATGATGAGATATTTTAAGGAAAAGTATGTATTATCTTTTACGCGTTTTGTAATCCAGTTAGGGTTTATATTTAATTTATATATAAATTAATCCTTAATATATAAAAAGGTATCCCTCATGGCATAGTTTCGAAGATTTTTATACGAGTTCAATACATCTCATACAATCAGATCTCATATATAGTAATCTGTAATTCCACTCAAGCAGATTAATCGAAATCATTTATTTAGTTTTCATGTTCTTCTTAGTACTTGTGTTAAGATACCGCCCAAAAAAAAAAATTTAGCACAATAGTATTCATAAAGTCATGTTTCTATATATCAATACTGTATTTATACAAGTTGGCTTACACCCTTATAAGGCTGCAAAGATCTATTCATTATGGACACACAAGTTTATCAGAGCCTGAGAATAACCTGAATAAAAGCAACAAACAAAACAGTTTTATACATCTCCATCCTACAAAACTAAACATTGTCTTATCACAAGATAAATTCCCACCACCTTCCACCATCATCATCACAAACACACACAACAAACTCCTCACACAGTTTCAACCATCAAACCTATCCTATGTCTCAAAAAGGGAGAATATGACATAGGGCCTTGAAAAATGTAACATTATTTAGCCCATACAGACTATCCTATCTGGGGGGGTTATTACAAAATGGAAATGGTCTTGTATCAATCACCACAGATACACAAGGACAAATCAAGGTTCTGCCTCCAAGAACTGCAAAGACATGTAGCCAGAGAAAGAAAAGCAAAGACCCACTTTGCTTATGGCTCTACCAGAAGATCATCTTGCTAAATTTCATAAGATGACTTATGCAAAAGAGATGTGGGATGCCATCAAATCCAGATTTGGTGGAAATGATGAATCAAAGAAGATGCAGAAGTATATCTTAAAGCAACGGTTTAAAGGATTCTCTGTATCAAACTTAGAAGGGCTTCATAAATTCTATGACAGGTTCCAAAGTCTTCTGAGTCAATTAGAGATTCATAGAGCAGGTGTATCCACTGAGGATGCATAATCAAATTCCTTAATCCTACCTTCAGCCTTGTCTTAAAAAGTTTCCTTAATTATAGACAAAACCAGGAGTGGACATCTCAGCTTGATGATCTTATATAATCTAAGATCTTTGATAATGATAGTAAAAGGAGGCTCTACTAGCATCATCCTCTAGCAAGACGCAAAATATAGCATTTTGTCTCTTAGAACACCAGCAGTACTAATGTATGTTAAACCGCTTATTATTTGGTTTCTAATCCTTCTGGTACCAAAACTCACAGTATGAACAAAACGTTCATCAACTCCTTGCTTGGCTAATCAATCAAGTTGCCCTCAACTATATCATGAGGACTTGGAACATCTTGATGAATATGACATTAAAGAAATGTACTTGAAATGGCAGGGTGGCAATGATATTTCGATGACATGAATAAGTTTCTACAAAAAGACTGTAGAAAGCTACAATTTGATGCAAATGAACAATTTGATTTGATAAAACCAAAGTCTAATGCTACAATTGCCACAAGACAGGCCATTTTGCTAGAGAGTGTAGAACCAAGAGAAACAAGATAGTAGGAAGAATAGATGCTGGAACTTGGAAATAAGTGAAGGAAGCAAACTGGAAAGAAGGAGGACTCAAAAGCATTGTGACGCATTTGAGGAGAAGTGTAGATTGTATACCAGTCACTCCCGACGAGAATGAAGAATATGCTTTGATGCTTGCAACAGCTCAGAGTCAACACAGAGGAACATCCACTGATCAACATGGAGTGTAAAGAGTCTTATTCTAAAGCTTTAAAAAACAGTATGATGCTCAGAGAGAACAACTTAGTGATGCATAGCATATAAATAACGGCATATACACAAGGCCTAAAGAAGTTGAAGCACAATTAGTTGCTCATCAACCAAGGACAAACTTTGGGTATAACAAAGATAAAAATTTATAAAGATAGATTTAGATGAAGAAACAGATTTTTTAACATCACCATATAGAAACTTTTAGGCAAGACAGCTATAAAGAAAAAGAAGATTTAAAAGCTAAAGTAGAAAAATGGCATAACTCTTCTAAAAATCTTGGTAAACTGATAAATACTCAGATGAGTGCAAATGATAAATTTGGCCTTGGGTATGGGGATCACAGATATGATGGCATTTTGAGTTATGAAAGTGAAGTTTTACAAAGTGTATTTAAGGGTAAGGAAAGTGATTTCGAAAATCCACCTTTGTATGATAGATTTGTAACAGCAGGATGAATGAATGTTGTACCCCCACCCATGACAGGGAATTACATGCCATCTGGACCTGATATTGAAATAGATTACTCATAATTTACATATGGTCCAAAACAAATTCAACCTAGTGAATCTGAAACCCAAACCAGTGAATTTGATACCTGTGAATCTAACATTAATACTAAGATATCTGAATTAGTGTCTGAACCAGTTGTTAATGAATCTAATGTAGAATGTCAACCTAAGGTCTGGTCTGATGCTCCTATCATTGAGGAGTATGAATCAGATAGTGAAGATGAGTATGTGTCTATACCAACAAAAGAACAGGAAACACCTAGTTTTGCTAACCAGCAAGTAAAAACTCCTAGGGAAACTGTTAAGAATCATTTCACACATAGTAAAAATCCTAAAGTTGACAAGAAAAAGTTAGGGTATGGGTTTACTGCAAGAGCATGTTTTGTATGTGGAAGTCTTAATCATCTAATCAGAGATTGTGATTTCCCTAAGAAGAGGATGGCTAAACAAGCTGGGTTAAACAATAAGTTGAACTGGAATTCTAGTCAAAGGGAGATAAGGCCAATTAGGAACAATGTGCAAAGAATGAATAATCAAAACCAATTTGTTCCTACTGCAGTACTAACTAGAACTAGCAAAATTCCAGTTAATACTGCTAGAGCTAGCGGTACTAAGAATGTTAGAAACCCTATGCATAGTTATAACGACAGGCAGTACTAACTAGTGCTGCTATGAAAGTTAATACTGTTAAGCCTATGGAATAGATTTTAGACCACAACTATTTTTCCATAAAACTCATTTCACCATTTTCAAGGTCTTTTATATAAGAAACACACAGCACTTAGAACAAACATTTCAAAACCAACAGTAAATACAGCTAAGGATAAATGCAGTTAGTGTAGTTGGGGAAAAAGGAAACTGCTGTTAACCCTTCAGCCCAGGTTTAATTTGGAGACCACAAAGACACAACTGCACAATTCTCCAATATACAATGGTGAGATCCAGTCTTAGAAATTGAGTTTCACTTTTCAAGATCCACTCGCAGACTCAAGCCCAAACAGGCTTGGGTCCCTAAGAGAATCTAATCTCTTTTAATTGATGTGCAGGATTATCCACACAGAGCTTTGCAGAATATAGACAAAGGAATTGTTGATAGTGGATGTTCTAGGCACATGACTGGAAACAAGGCCTACCTTGCTGAATATCAAGACTTTAATGGTGGCCCTGTTGCTTTTGGAGGAAGTAAAGGTTACATAACTGGTAAAGGTAAAATAAAAAACAACCAAGGAAAGTTAGATTTTGAGGATGTGTGCTTTGTGAAAGAACTTTCACAATTTCCATTCTCCTTTTCTGTGTCATAAATGTGTGACAAGAAGAACAAGGTTCTTTTTACTGACTCTGAATGTCTTGTTTTGTCTCCTGAATTTAAGTTACCTGATGCAAATCAAGTCTTACTTAGAATCCCCAGACAAAACAATATGTACAGTTTCAATCTAGAGAACATTGTTCCTTAGATCGAGAGTAGGTTTAGCTTGTTTTAATTGCAAAGGCCGAACAATTGATGATCTAACCAATTGCAATAATAGGTTGGGTCATGTTAACTTTCAAAAACTTAAACAAACTTGTGAAGGGAATCTTGTAAGAGGTTAACCGATAAAAGATTTCAAATGACCACACTTGTGTTTGCATTGTCAGAAAGGAAAGCAACACAATCCTCCTGTAAGGCAAAATCAGTGAGCCTAATAGTTACCAGCTCCTTACAACTTCTTCATATGGATTTGTTTTGGAACACCTACAACTGAACAGGAGTTTAAAACCATAAGAACATTATTACTTGGTTATCACTGATGATGATAGCAGGTTAGTTGTGTGTTTTTCTTACAAATACGATGAAACTACTGGAATCCTAAGGAATTTATAATGACAAATTGAGAACCACTTAATCAAAAACTTAAAACTATTAGATGTGAAAGATGGTACAGAAATTCAAGAACAAGGATGTTATTGAAAATTATGTGGGTCAAAAGGGATCAAGAGGAATACAGAAATGCCAGACCTACACAACAAAATGGAGTTAATAAAAAAAAGCACAAGACCCTTATTGATGCTGCTAGGACTTATACTAATGCGTGATTTCATTTTACCCTAACACTTTTGGGCTGAAGTAGTTAGTACGCGCTGTTATTAGCTTAATAGTGGATTAGTGACCACGCCTCATAATAAGGACACCTTATAACATATAACTGGTAAAAGATACCAATTATAAGTTATATATAGACCTTTAGGGTGCATGTTGACATCTGAATACCATTTGACCCACCTGGAAAGTTGATGGGAAATCAGATGAAGGTTTTCATTAGGTTGGTGAATTCTCCTACAAAGCACAGCTTTTATAGTATACAAATAATAGAAACCAATAGAGTTGGAAGACAACAAGCACTTAATCTTTTTAGATAATAAACCAAATGTTTCAGGAAAAGAGACCAACCATTGGCTATTTGACTCTTGATTATATAAAACTTGAATTTCTGATGAATTATCAACTTTACGATCGAGAATCAAGCTAACAAATATGCAGGTCCACAAGAAGCTAATCAAAATGCAGGTATATAAGACTATATTGATGTAGGGGATTCTGAAAAAGAAGATGAATTTGCTCAAGACTAACTTTGAAATGCCAATATTGTGTCTTCATATTCTTCAACAATCAAGATAACAAGAGCATAGGTGCAGTGCAGCCCTTACAAAACATCCTGCTTTCAAGACAGATGAGAAGGCCAATAGATCAGGAAGATCAAGCAAGTCTTTTGGATGAACTTGAAAGACTTAAGAGGCAAGAAAAGGATGCTAATGATGCAGCTGAAGCTCTCAGGAAGGAGTTTGCTCAACAAACTGAGGATTTGCTTCTACAAGCAGGAGCTGCTAAACCTTGCAGTACTAACATAGTTAATACTGCTAGCACACCCCATTTAGTCCCCCCCTCACCCCAACCGTACGCACCAGAGCCAGTACTGATAAAGATCTAACCCAAACCTACCAGATGATTCAGAGATACCATAGCACTTGAGGACCATTTATAAAACTCCTACTGATGGTCTTTTACCATTCATCTTCTGATGATGAGGTGCAGTGCTATTTCACAAATTTAGAAACTGTTGTGAATGTCAGTCCTATTCCCACATCAAGGATAAACTCTTTTCATCCTTCAACTTTAATTCTTGGAGATCCAAAATCAGCAGTTCAAACAAGAAGCAAAGTGACTAAAAGTTCTAGAGCCCATGCTTTTGTAGTTGTAAGTCAAAAGGCATAGGAGAAATAACCATAAGGACTTCCACATAATTTATTTGCATGTTTTCTTGTCTCAAAATGACCCCCAAGAAGATATCAGAAGCACTTTGAGAGGAAAGTTGTGGTTGATGTTATGCAAGATAAAAAAAAATTGCTGCATTTCAAGAATTCAAGAGAAGTTTTGGATTCTTGTAGATTTGCCTTATGGGAAGAAGGCTATTGGAACAAACATGGGTTTATAGAAATAAGAAGGAATAAAGGAGGAGTTTGTTGTCAGAAATTATAGCAAGGTTAGTTGCTCAGGGACATAGGCAAGAGGAAGGGATAGATTATGATGAGGTTTTTGCTCTTGTGGCAAGGATTGAAGCCATTATGATCTTTTTAGTAGAGCCTTTGCCAATTACATGGGCTTCATAGTCTAATCAAATGGAATTGAAAAGTGCCTACCTTATGGCAAAACTTAATAAGGAGGTCTATGTGGTTCAACCACCAGGTTTTCTAGATCCCTAAATAAACCTCAGAAGGATTACAAAAGTGGTGAAAAGCTCGTCAATGGGTTAACCACCAAGCAAAGCTCCCAGAGCCTAGTAATGCTACTTTATCTACTTTCTTTGTTAAAGAATGGAATACAGAAGAGATCTATTGACAAGACTCTTTTCCATAAAGAGACAAACATACACATCTTAGTATAAGTTTATGTGGATGATATCATCTTTGGTTCTACAAAGAAATCTTGGTGTGATGAATTTGAGGCATTGATGAAGAGTAGATTTCAGATGACTTCTATAGGAGAGCTAACTTTCTTTCATGGATTACAAGTCAAACAGAAAGCAGATGGTATCTTTATAAGTCAGGATAAATATGTTGCAGAAATCCTAAAGAAGTTTGACTTTGTCAATGTTAAGACTGCTAGTACACCAATTGAGACCCAAAAGCCTTTAGTCAAGGATGAGGAAGCCGAATGATGTGGATGTCCAATCCTTATAGATCCGTGATTATTTCCTTAAAATGTACTTCTTCTTCTAGGAAGGCCTGATATTATGTTTGCAGTCTGTGCTTGTTCTAGGTTTCAGGTCACTCCAAAGACCTCCCATCTAAGTGATGTCAAGAGAATTTTTAGGTATCTAAAGGACAAACCCAAACTGGGCCTTTGGTATCCTAGAGTGTCATCATTTGACCTGGAAGCCTACTCAGATAGTGACTATGCTGGAGCAAATCTTGACAGAAATCCACCAACAGGAGGTTTGTCAGTTTCTTGGCAGAGACTTATTTCTTGCAATGCAAAAAGCAGACCATTTTGCTACTAGTTTTCTATACTACAAGAGAGCATAATATTTGCCGCTGCCCAAACAAATGTTGTTGTGGGCAAGTTTATGGATTCAAAATCAAATGTTAGACTATGGGTTCAATTTCATGAACACAAAGATCTACATTGATAATGAAAGCACAATATGCATTGTAAAGAATCCATTATATCATTCCAAAACAAAGCATATTGCTATTAGGCACCACTTCATAAGGGATGCTTATGAGAAGAAACTTATCAGGTCTTAAAAATCCACACTGATGACAAGTAGCGATACTTCTAACAAGACATTTTTTTTTTGGAAATGTTTAGCAGGTTCCCAGTTCTCGTTGTTTCTATTGGGATGATAAATCCATAAGTTGCATTAGTTAAAGGGAGGCAATATGATGTGTTGTATAGTTTGTATGAAGTGTTCAGTATGAAGAAACATTTTAACCATAAGTGATGCATTTCAAGAAGTTCATTGGGATTTAGAGAGTCATTGGGAAGAGCTTTAGATGATACTGAAGCACTGATGTTACCTAAATTGTTCATTCTTTAGTTGGCAACAATTAGTACCGACAGTGCAGAGTTAGTACCAGGGGGGCCAATAGTTAGTACGCGCTATAGAGACGTTGAAGAAAATACCACCAAGGGTATAAAGTGTAAATTGAAACGGTTTCCTTGAAGTTAGGTTTCCTAAACCTATATAAACCCATCTCAATTGCACAGTTCACTTACGTAATCACTCTCAAATACTTTCGTTTATACAAGCCCTAATCTCTCTCTCACCGACGATCACTCATTCGAAAATAATGGTTGTTCTTGAATCGTGCCCTAAGCACAATATGGTCGCATATTTAGAGAAGACTGATGGGAATGCCGAGTTTCATGAGATCATTGATTTTCTTACGCGAAGTTCCATTCATCATGCTCTCACTGTAAGTCTAGTAGTTTCTACTACATTTGTTGAACAGTTTTGGACGTCTGCTAAGTCCAAAATAATCAACAATGTTAGGCACATTACTGCCAAAGTAGCTGGCAAGCCATGTGTCCCCTCTCTCTAAAGCAATCATAAGAAGTGATCTCTTTTTGATGATGCTGATGGGTAAGAACACACACCTAAACAGGCTATATTTGATTCAGATCACAGCTTATGGGGTATGAGGGGGATTTAACTGTGTTAACATTTAACAAAGCTTTGTTTTCACCCCAATGGAGGTTTCTATTTCATACAATGAATCATTGTATCAGTTCAAAAAGCACCTCTTGGGATCAAATTCCCACTAACATTGCCACTGCTGTAATTTGCTTAACATCTAATCAAAAATATAATTTTTCAAAATTAATTTTTGATGGTATGCTTAGACATTTAGATGCAAAGAAGAAGTTTGTAATGTACCCACGTTTCATTTCAATATTTTTAGATAAACAAATGTACCTGTACCTTTAGATCATTTTCCTGTAAATGCTTTGACAAGTAAAGTTTTTTCCTTTATGGTTAAAAAGGGTAAACATTTTTCAGGGAAAGTCACACCTTTATTTGCTTCTATGTTGGTACAACCAACTGAGGATGAGGGTGCCCCTTTAGAAAGACCATCTGAAACACAACCTACACCTTCTCCTCCTCACCCAAGTGAAGCAACTGTTGATCCTCAGTCTGACCCATCCCCTAGACCTTCACCTTCTACTACTATTCCTGATTCTATTCCAGAAAGTTCTGGTGGGAATCATGGAGGTCATTCATCCAGTGATAAATCCCTTTCAGGGAATGAGGGTGACATGACACTCCAAAGTGTCTATGATCTTTGTATCTCTGTGTGTACACAGGTTTCAGATCAAGCCAAGGAAATTCAACACTTGAAGGCACAGATCAAGAAGCTCAAGAAGCAAGCAAAACCTGTTATCACACACCATAGAGCATGGATGAAGAGTGTTTCCTTAAGGCAAAGATTGGCAGGAAATAGATCCTTAATGAAAAACTGGATGCAAAAGGAGTATGTATCCAAACAGGGGAGGAAGCCTGCCAAAGGTGAACCTTCAGTTCATAAAGATCCACTATTTGATGAGATTCCTGAAGATACATTGGATTATATGGAGACTGAAGATGCTCAAGATGTGGGGAGGACAAAAGGTGTAGTGAGTGAAGAAAAGGAGAATGCTGAAGATATACTTAGTACTAAAGATGTACTTAGTACTGCTCAACAAAAGGTTAGTTACTTACTCGACAAGTTGAAAAAGGTTAGTACTGACAACCAATAGTAAGTACTGACTGATCCAAAGTTAGTAAACCACGACAAGAAAAGATATAACCCGATAGAACAGATGAAAGGTATTTGATGATCAAACTGAAGAGGAAAGCTACTCAATACTAACTCAAACACCTACTTTCAACAATATTTTGGATAATGATGAAACAATAGCTCAGGTTCTTCTCAACATGAGCCAAGCCAAAGCAGTTTCAAGAGAGAAGGAGAAAGGAGTAAGAGTTTAAGATATTGAAGAGACCTGAGAAAAACTAGCCTACTTCAACTATATCATTATTGACATTAAAAGCCGTCTTCCCAAGATTGAATCCAAAAGAACAAAGGGAAAAAGAAGAAATTTGAAGAGGAAGAAAGAGTCTGAAAGTGAATCTGATGGTATTCCTGAAGTTGAAAAGAAGTTTAAGCGGCTTGCCAGTGATGAAGAAATGGCTAGGAAGGTACAAGAAGAATGGGAAAGTGAAGAAGAAAGAAAAAGATTACTGCAGAAGCTACCCATGGAATGCTCTCATAAGAAATTATGATGACATAAAGGTAAGAATTGAGGCTGATAGACTTCTTGCTGAAAAGCTTCAAGAAGAAGAAAGAGAGCAATTTACAATAGAAGAAAGAGCAAAATTCCTTCATGACACAATTGTTGCTCAAAGAAAATTCCTTGCTCGACAAAGATCAAAAGCTATAAGGAACAGACCACCTACAAAGAATCAACTGAGAAATCAAATGATGACCTACTTGAAGCATGTAGGAAACTTCAAGCATTCTGATTTGAAAACCAAGAATTTTTGAGGAAATACAAGCTCTGTATGAAAATTAAAAGTCAACTGAAGATGAAAGAAAGATTAAGGAAATGAATGAAGGAGCTAGTGATCCTGACAAGAAGAAGAAGATTGTTAAGGAAGATGTCTCAGCTAAGGTACCTGCAAAGCAAGATGTAGCAGAGCAGGGTACAAAGAAGATAAAAGGTGGTCATATGAAGATGATTCCTAAGAAAAGGAAAATACCACAACCAGATGTTGATAATGATGATGAACACAGAAAGTGTCTAAAGATTGTTACATTTGATGGTACCATAGATAGTGAAATAATGGAGACAAAATCGTTTATTTCTAAGTTGGACAAGGTTTCATCACCAGAGGGGGATTACCTTGTTGTCTACAGAGTCAATGGAAATTTCAGGGCATTCAACTATCTAATGGAGGTACTTCATATTTTTGATAGACAAGATCTGTTTCACTTATATGATTTGGTAATGAAGCAGTACTCAGAAAGCACACCAGAAGGTATAGAGTTGATTCTTTGGGGAGACTTGAAGATTATGATGGAATCCTCAATAGAAGTAACTGATCAAGGTGATTTCTGGAATGATCAACAAGATTGGGAGATTGTCACTTGGAGACTGTATGAGGCTTGTGGAGTTTGCATACTAGAGTTTAAGGATGGAACAGTCATTCACATGCTAGTTGAAAGAAAATATCCTCTCTCCAAGGAATTGCTGCAAAGAATGCTTGATTTTGGATTAGAAGTTGAGGTAGAAAGTACTGCTGCATTAGATTTGATAAGGTTCATTAAGCAACAGCTTAATGAAGAGTAAAGATGAAATGGAATTGAGAAGGGTTTGAGTGTTGGCTAACCACCACACAACAAATGGTCATCAGTTCACCATGCTTAATAGGCATAAGAACTGGCTAGTCCATAAGCAAACGGCTTGTGGTAAAGACTTCTCAAATCCGTTTATGGTTGACAATTTACCAAAAATTGTAGGGTTCTCAACTCACCTTGCTTCATGGTTAAGAGTTGGCTAGTCCAGGATCAAACAGTTCTTGGTAAAGACTACTCAAATCTGTTGATAGCTGATAGTTTGCTAAAAACTATATGGTTTATCAATGCACCATGTTATGGCAATGAAGCATTGGCTAGTCCAAAAGCAAACGGTGTTTGGTAAAGACAAGTCAATTCCGTTGATGGTTGACAGTTTACCAAAAACTGTATGGTAATCAACTCACCATATTTTGAAATAAAGAGTTGACTATCCCAGAGCAAACGGCTACTGGTAAAGGAATATCAAATCCGTTAAAGGAATATCAAATCCGTTTATGGCTGGTAGTTTGCCAAAAACTACAAAGCTAACTTAGTTGGATTGTTGCTGAAAAGATGTTGCTGTATTGTTGAAGATATGTTGCAGAAAGATAGCAAAAGATGTCAAAGAAACTTTAAGATCAGATCAAGATTTGTTAGAGTGTTTGAATAATCCATGAAGTTCCAAAGAATTTATCAACGAAGAACCATGAAGTTAAAACAAGTTCAACAATCATTGTTTAGGGGAGGATTGTTGGGAATTAATAATCCTGATCTTAAGTACCGTTAGTTTTACTTAGTAACGCTAGTAATAGTTAGTATAACGTAAAAAATGTTAAGTACTACTCAGATAGTTAGTACCGTTAGTATAAAATAGTTAGTACCGTTTAAGAGATATGCATGAGTTATTATAGGAAAAGATATGCATGATCTTTTACGCGTTTTGTAAGCCAAGATTAGGGTTTTCTTGTCTATAAAAAGGAACCCTTTGCATAGTAGATGATATCAGTTCATTGTCAATCTCATAGTTAGCAATTAATATAATAAGCTTATTATCATATTCATTGTTCTTCTTTGCATTTTAAGTTAGATTCCGCATAAATTATAGTGTTCTTAAATCATTGTTTCTCTTGTAGTTTTGTGAATCTATTATATTAGCGTACAACACTTACAGTAGTAATATCTGATTATTAAAGGGATCCACAGTTAATGGTAAAGCTGCTTATGAATTAAAAGGTAGATTCCTTGATGATTTATGCGAAAATACCTTCAGTGGAACTAATGGAGAAGATGCGGTCAAACATATTGAATACTTCCTTAAAATTGTTGACCCTATTGACTTGCCCAATGTAAATCATGAATGATTTAGGCTTGCTGTTTTCCCAATCTCATTAGTTAGAAATGCAAGAAAATGGTTTGATGAATCTAAAGGCTCAATTACTACTTGGGTGCATTTTACTGACAAATTTTTAGGAAATATTACCCGCCTTCTCGTACTTGTAATGTTATAAGGACTGACGCAAAGAGGGATTCGACCAATACTATGTTTGAAAAATGGTTGGCTTTGAAATTTGCTAACCATATGATGATGGATCCATTCACAAAGAAAGCTTTATAGGATTTTTGGCGAAAGGTTGATAATCAAGAAGTAGTTACTAATGAGGGATTTTCTGATCTCGAGAAAGCTAATAATGATGATGAACATAAAATTGCTAAAATCTTCATGATAGAAACCAACCTATTTGACTACGAGACACCGTTGTGCATAAAATTCAATGAGTTCAATTATCTTCTTAAAGTTGATACGGAATTATTTACTCACGATATTGAAAGAACCAAGACTTATGAAGATTATAAGAACAAATGGAATAATGAAGTTGAAGAACCATGGTCTGATAATGGAGTACCATTTGAAACATGTGTTCATATTTTCGAACCTTTCCATTTCAAGAATAGGAAAGCTAAATGGCCCACTTGTAATTCAAATGAAGATGGATTTTGTAACGGCAAAGAGTTACCAGGAATGGTTCGAGTTGGTTACATGACCTACTTTCAAGACTATGAATGGTATGATAATTTGACGGATAGCAGTTTGAAAGAAGAAGCCCCGAAGCAAAAAGCCATTTATGAGATGTCATGGGGAGATGCAACTCAAAGTGTAATAAATTTTTGCGGATGGTTAAAAATATCTTTCAAAAACTTCCACGAACTCAATTATGAATTGTTAGTAAAACTTGAGGAATGTTGGTGGAAAATAAACGATCATGAATGCTCTCCATTTACTAATTGGAGGGATCATATACGCGGAAACCATTACGCAATCGTCAATACTCCTATGACACTTATCTGTTTGGTAGGAATGGTAGTAGCATGTGCTACGTCAGTGATTTTAGGGAAAGGAGGAAACAACTCAAAGAGGCGATGTGATTTATTTGACGTTTCCTACTCAAGAACCGCCAGTTTGCATGATTAGAAGGTTTGAGATGACCAAGTATTTCATTTGGACAGGAGAAGTAAGAGTATGTTGCTTTAAAGGAATATCAGTACGATGATTTCAATCAAGAACTCATAAAGATGCATGTCACGCTTACATGAGATATTTTGTAAAAAGTGACGGGATGGTTGGTGACAAGGGCAAAATAAAGGAGTTGAAGAAAAGTATAACTTAAAGACTTCATTGTAAAGAAAAGTGCTTCCCGAGAGACAACCTGGCTACTTTTAATTATTTTTATCGAGTCTGTCTTCCCAAACATCAATACGACGTATCTGTTCTACCCATACGGCGTATTGACTATCTGGACGTTATCCAGTCCTTTTAATTTGTCTGCATTTAAAACATTATTGCCAGTCCTGTCTATACGGAGTATTCATTATATAGTATTTGGCAGACTGACTCGTACTCAGATACTTTTTACAGGTTTTAATACGGCGTATCCTGGTTTTGTGATACGGCGTATTGACTTCCTGTACGGTTTTTATTTTTTATCTTTTATTTTTATTAACATGAGTGATGACAATACAAATAACGTTATTCTTTATAGTATCGTTTATCCAGTTATTAACCCATTTTGTTATAATTATTCCAAAGAATTGTTACTTAATCGTTTATTATTTGAGAATTTGCTGTAATTGTGGGAGTACTTGGTGGAATATTAGCAAAAGGCTGCGCATTCTGGAGCTTAAACGAAATATTTTTTATTTATTAATATTCTGACAAACCATACGACCGTACCCCATCAAGGAAAAAATTGCGGATCGTGCCTGACACCTCACCAAAGACCATAAAGAAACCAAGTTCAATAGCTGTATTAGTGATGACAATACGCCGTATGGAATATGGGTATGTGAATATTTCTGGAAGATTCAAATGTGGTCCATACTCTATAGAAACCCCAATACGCTTAGTATCTATTATCCTTGGATACACCGTAATCGACAGCTGATCACCATTACCTATAAATACAAAACTTAAAAATGAGTTTTAAGTGTGCTAAATCATATTCTCGATATCTAAACCACAAAAGTTAATTTTTAGAGGAGAAAAAGAGCAGAAGAGGACTTGCAACGCATTCTAATCCATAGAAGACAATGTGTAATTTCTTATACTTTTGTAATCGTTCTGTTTCTGGGTATAATTCGTTTTAACTTGGTTAGTTTACTTGGGTAAAGCCATTACTATTGTAATTTAATTATGATGTTTGAAGGCTAATTCCTTCGGGTCATTAGTCCTTTATTTTGAAGATCTATATGTGTGGTTTTGTCTTATATCTTGTTTCTTAATTTATGTTGTATGCTTGTTGATTTTTATCAAATATACTTGTTTTTCGCGCTTGTTTATGTGACCCTATCTGTTCAATAGATCTAGATTGATACGGACAATTAATCTAGATGTCGGGATAGCTTCCATTAGTTATTTTTTACTCTAGAATCAGTAGGATCACAAATAGTGTCTTCTTAAATCATGCTAAGGATACTTTTTTCTTGCTTAACTAGTTAACAAAAATTGCCTTTGGTTTATTTAACATGTTTAGTAGTAGGTGAATCTAGATAATTCAACAAATTATGTTCTGATTCCATTGGATAGTTAGACAAGTGGACTACTATAGTATAAATTTCCATTAAGTAGCAAGTGGGTAAAGTCTCTATGAGCTAGGGTTAAACAGGATCACCATTGCTTTAATCCCTAAGATAGATTATAATCAGCAATAAGATATTTATGCGGGATATGCTTTTTAATTATGATTGAATTACTGTGTATAGGTATTTGGATGATAGTCCGTCTACAGTCTAAGGAATGATATGCCTTTTCGAGATAAGTAATTATTGCACAAAACAAAACAACACCAACTTCTACAGATTAATGATGGCTAATACAGTTTTCTATCATAAGGCTCGATCGCTCTTTTATCTTCTGTTAATTTGCTCGCATGGGTTAAAGTAACTTGAATTGATTATAGTCACCAACCAAACCCGTGCCAGTCTCTTAAGCTGAAAACCCCATTTTACCTGTTAGAATTAGGATTAGAACTAACATAGGATTATCATAGGTTTGACTTAGATTAGAATTATTAGATTAGATAACCAAATTATCATAAATTGAGAGATTTAACCTGCTTCAAGTGTGCGTACACCCTACTTACCATGCATCTACCACCGACTTGGTACACTGCATCGTTAAATGTGCTTGTTTTGGGTTAAGTCAGAAAATAACAAATTTAAAACTTGAATAATAAATATAAATCTCTTCAGTGAAAAGATTGCATGGATCATCGAATGCGAACTTGAAGCCGCTTAGACGCTTTTTAATGACGTTGTATAAGATTGTGTTAGGATGAATTAGCTTAGTATAAAGAGGATCTTTAGTTAGAGTAGAGTTATGATGAATGATAGACTTAATAGACCATTCATTGTTATAAAAACAATGTCCTTTAAAAGGAATGTTGTATCAACAATTCTACCTTCATGGATTGTGTTAGCCTTCATTATGTTAAGTCAAACAAGAATGTTAACGGTCTTATTTAGTCAAATTAGGTCTTGTAATGTAATAGGCTAGTCGGGTATTAACGGGATTGGATTGTAATCTAATATTGTCTATGTTTCGGGTTTAAAGCTCAAGTTAAGCCAAGCCCGACCCATTTAGTAAGCCCATGTGCCAACTAGAAGGCTAAGGGTATAAAAGGAACCCTCTCCACACATGGAGAGGGTGTTGGTTGCCATTTGTTGTATGTGTAACTCACCAAACTCTCTCTTCTAATCTAATACTCTTTCATTTTCACTTTTCTCTTTTCTTCTACTTATTTTCATCCCTAGTGCTTATTGGTGCGCTTATTATAGTTGTGTATGGATTACTAGTGGGATATCATGTGGTATCAATCGCCAAGGGGTGTTTAGTGGTTGTTTTGTGGTTAATAAGCTTAAAAACGTGGCTTATTTGAAGACAAAAAGCCCACGTCTCACTTGGTTGTTTAGTTTTTTGGTTTGTTAAGCTACTACTCTCCTTGTTCTACTCATAAAACAGCTTCTTATGTTCTTATTTCATGTGTTAGATAAGCTTTTAGGTAGATTACTAAGCTTATACTATTCGGCTTATTTAGAGTTTCTAGGTGGCGGTTTGGATTATTCTTGAAGATTCATAAAGTAAAGCTTGTTGTTTTGTGATTAATCTTCTTTTACCCACTTAGTTTTATACATTAAGAGCTTATTTGAAAATTTATGTAGCTTATTTGGACTTTTTAGCTTATTTCGTTCTTAGATTCTAAGTGGCGGTTTAAGTTTTTTATTCATTTTATATGTATCGGTTTGGAGTTAAGAAAGTGACTTATTTGTTTGTTTACCAAGTTTGAAGAAGAAAACCAATGATGGTACAGGTGGCGGTTTGAGCTAAGTGGTACTTGTTTTTAACAAGAAAACCAACGTGTACTTGTTTTTAACTCATTAGTGGCGGTTTGTCAAACTTGGTGGCGGTTTGCTTATTTTTTTTCTCACAGCGGTTTACTCTTTTAAAGAGGTAGCGATTTAAACAGGTACAAATGAAGAAATTTTCTAAGGCCAAAATTGAAACGAAACTTTGCCCAAATTTTCATTTGGCGGCGGTTTGCTAAAAATAACAATGGCGGTTTGCAAATCTTAGTGGCGGTTTGGTCTATTCCTTTTGTCGGCGGTTTGCGAAAGAAACAAAGGCAGCGGTTTGATTTTCTTTATAACCCATCGGTTTGATCAAGCAGCTTAAGGAAGCGGTTTGATTAAATTTTAGAAGCAATGGTTTGAGGAAAAATTGCCAGCGGTTTGCACTAATTCTTTTAGCAGCTGTTTGACTATTTAACAGCGGCGGTTTGAAAGAAAACATGCAGCGGTTTAAAGTTTATGAGAGCAGCGGTTTAGTGTTAATACCAACGGTTTACCAACTGTTTGAACATTTTGAATTTTACGAACCTTGTTCTATTGGACTTTGGACTTTAATTAACCGTAAACCTTGGACTTAAAACGTTAATTAATTAATCAAACATCAAACCTCAACTTTAAATCAATTCTACTTTCACGGTTTTTCTATTGATTTTGTAAAATCCCGACAAGTAAGGTTTTCTTCTCGGTTTTAATCATAGAGTTGTAAAATCCCGTGGAAGTTAA
>BQNB010012230.1:0-41839 GCA_026074375.1 Tanacetum coccineum | reverse complement strand
CTATGGACCAAAATATCTGTTCTGGGGTCAGATTTCTTTGGGGAGCAAAGGTTGCAAGAAAGTTTTCTTTCGAGTAATCGGGGGGGACAATCCTAACTTTGTTTTCCATACATAGAGGGCTTTGCATTTTCAACCGCATTCTATTCCTAGTTATAATGGTCAACTGTAGAACTAAGGAGTATTTGTGCTGAATGAAGTTCAGATTTGAAAATGGTCAACATAGAGGGCTTTGCATTTTCAACCGCATTCTATTCCTAGTTATAATGGTCAACATAGAGGGCTTTGCATTTTCAACCGCATTCTATTCCTAGTTAAAAGACAGAAGAAGTAACACTCTTGAAAATGCGGTTGAAAATGCAAAGCCCTAGTCCATTACAGTTGTAGCACTTGATGGGTTTCGCTTGACCAGGATTGATAATGCCTCCTCTGTTCTGTCCTCCTACATTCCCAGCTACACCATTTCCTCTTGCATTGTTTCTCTGAAATAGTCTTCCTTGATTATTCGCATTGTATCTTCCACGGACATCTTGAACCACAACTTTCCCGTCCTGAACCATAGCTTTGTTCCTTGCATTAGACGACGCTCTAAGTTGATTGTTTGTTTGAGGAAGATGTGATTTGTACGATTGAGTGAGGAGGGCAAGTGAGTTGGATAAACTTTCAATCAAGTTTTCTGTTGAAGAACTTCCTGAGTCCAGTTGAGAGTTGTCAGCAGGATATGGTTCTTTTGAGGGTTGAGGAGACTTGGATGATTATGTTGGATACTGCTGAGCTGAGGCGTCTGACACTAGTGCCAATGGATCATTATTTGGTTGAATGAATCTTTCCATCATAATTCTGTTCTCATTAGCATGCACCTCATGTTGCTTGAAGTAGGCATACAACTGATCATAGTTTGACTCTTTTAAACATCTGTTAAGTTTGAATTTAGTTATGAATCTACTCCACTCAGGCAACATGTTGTTCACAAACTTTGAGTTAAGCTGCATCCTAGACATGGTCATCTTGATGTTTCTCATGTCATTAATGAGCTTCGTAAACCTAACGTAGTATCCTTGAATGGTTTCTCCTTTGATTTGACGGAAGTGTTCAAATTCATCGTATAACTGAGATTCCCTGTCATCCTTTGTTAACTCAGAACCTTCCAGAATCATCTTCACGTTTTCCCAAATGTCTTTGGCGTCAGTATAGTGATTGATGAGTGAGTAGATGTCCTTTGGTATACCCTGAAGTAGGATATTGGTTGCACGAATGTCAGCTTTATACCTTTCCTTTTCTTCAGCTGAAAGGTCGTTAAGGACTCTAGCACGTACTGGACCTTGTTGAACTGCACCCTCAGTTCCTCCAGTCCTCCACAATAAATCTGAGACCGTTTCCCATTTGAAATGGTCTTCTTGGATGGACTTCATGATATTCTCTCCATTATCCTGTCCTAACAGTACAGACGAATACGTTGTTGCCAAGATTCAAAGTCTGTTCTATCAAGCATTGGTGGCGTGTATCAAACCGGCACACTGTATGTCCTTCTTGCAATACTAGACATCTTGAATTATTATGATATGAAATGTTTATTTGATCGATCAATGATTAGTGAGTGTACGTTTTAAAAGTGGTTAGGGTTACCCTATCGTATTTTGTTTTTATGATATAAAGTCCAAGTTTGAAATAATTCAAATTCTAAGCAGTACCTCAACTCCCGCTAGAGGCTACCAAACCGCTGCAAAGAAATAAGGCAACTCGCTGGTGGAATTTTAAGGCAACTCGTCGAACACAACTCGCTGCCAAGCAACCCGCCGCGAAGAATATTTTAATCAAACCGCCGTTGAGTTTTCAAACCGCCAGAGTTTCCTTTAGATATTTGCTATTAAAATATTCAACCCGCTGATAACCTGTTCAAACCGCTGGTAAACAAACCGCTGGTAAGCAAACCGCTGGTAAGCAACTCGCTGCTTAGTAACAACTCGCCTCTTGAGCAACTCGCCACCTAAGCAACCCGCCGTGTGTCCAGAGGTTTGTAACCTACTTAATAAAATAAATTATATTCGCAAACCCGCCGTAAAGAAATTTGGCAACTCCTCCACGAAGAACAACGACTTTTATTACACCAAAACACCTAATCAACACCCTTTTTGAACGATTTTGCTTAATTTCTTTTGCACAACACAGTACCATAAGGTAATAGCTACTAGAAACACCCAAACTTCATCAATACAAACAACAAAATTCGGAGATCTTCAAAAAACAAGCTAGAGCTTTCTATGGCACACTTTTCGATCTAAAACAAGCAAGAAATCGCACATACACACGATCTAACTCATCCCGTTTACGCTCTGGTACCCATGTGGGAATATCTTAATCAAACACGTGGTCGATTCTTGGATTTGGCTAGTTTCTAGAGAGAGAAACACTTGAGAGAGTTTTCTAGTGAGAGAAAATGCGTTTCTATGAAAAGGAAATAATGACTAGCTTTCCTCTTCTAAAGTTGGAAGAGGCTTATATATTACTTACAATATACCGGGTATTCGTAGCCGACTTAAAACCGAAAAACGTACAAATAAACGTATTAAACTACAGCTATAATAAACAGTAAAATACACGGGGTGACCGAGTCTTTTTCTAATATCTAACAACAACGTACGTGTATTTCTCGATCAAGGTTATGAGAATCTTCTCCATAATCTTCGTGCCAGACATTGTTTCACCATTACTTCTCATCTGATTTGCAACAATCAAGACTCTCCCAAAATACCCAGCTATTGTCTCGTTTGTCTTTATCTCAATTACTTTGAAATCACGTCGAAGCTTCTGCAACATAGACTTTTTCACCCGATCGTTTCCAACATAGCGTTTCTTCAGTGAATCCCAAATAGCTTTTGATGATCCTCTGTCCAGAATTTGCTCAAAGGTGGTTCTGTCGATTGCTTGATAAAGGTAATGCTTGACCTGCATATCTTTAGTTCTCAGCTCCTCCATTCTCTTTTACTGAGCATCGCTCTGAGCAACACCGACTGTTGGCTCGATGATTCCAGGATCAATCAGTACCCATAATTGTTTTGCACGCAACAGGTTCTCCATCATCTTGCTCCAGTGTTCGTAATGGTCGTCGAACACGAGGACTTTCATCTTCTTGTTACTCATTCTCTCTTATTGGTGATCGCAATTCGCTCTGATACCAAATGATAAACGATATCACTGGTATATCAAATGAACTCTGAAAAGTAATAATTTCATTGAAAGACCAACAAAGGCTTAAATACTGAAAACTACATAACTAACTAACAAGAAAATAGGAGATAACAAAAACAAACATTAAGCCCTATGGAACTGGTAAACTAATAGTCTACTATCCCACTAGCTTGACCTATTCCTTGCTTTATTCAAAATACTCTTTATTGAATTCAAAAGCATCTAGTCAACTAAGCCACATAACCTGAGTTCACTCCAACAATGGAAGCCCAAATCGTGTAAGACATATATACCCTTTCTCCACACATGGAGAGGGTGTTGGTTTTTCTCATAATACATTCACTAGTTTCTTTCTCTCTCTAGAAAACCTTCTAACCCACTTTCTCTCTTTAGAAATACATATAATCTTCTTGGTGTGTGATACATATCATATCCTACAATTAGTATCATAGTCTACTCTAGCACGTATTTGTAAGACTTTTGCATAACTAATCAACTACTTTTTAACGACAATTTTCACATATGATACCACCTATCTCAGCTCATAAATACCTCCAACAAGGCTTGAAAGAACAATCACTCTCTAAACAACCGTTATCATCTTTCATCTCAATAAACATACACATGCATCATCATCTTTAAAACTCACCAGTAAAACCTTATTAGTTAATTACTCAATTTCAACAAACCACTAAAATATATACAAGTTAGAGTAAATAACACCGCTTAGGTAAAGTCAAACTCCTTATGGGTCTGGTTGGACTCAAAAGAGATACTGATAACAATATGTAACTAACTTGTTAAAATCTATGGTTTTATGTGCCTTACTAAGATTTTTATCTTTGCGTGTACCTTATTTTTTTAATTTCAACATTTGTGTGTATTTTGTGACAATTTAACCCTAACTTTATCAATAATGGAGGGGTAAATCATCGGAAAAAAAATAATACACATCAAGGTCGAAATCAAAAAGTAGAATACACACAAAAGTAAAAAAAAATTAGCATCGTGCGTACAATCATAAATTTTGACAATCTGGTTTACATTCATTTATCATTATTCCGACACAAATCAACCACTCTGGCGAGTTGGTAAGACACAAAATTTCCAGTGATCTTGGTAAACAATGTGACAACCGCGATTTAGTAAGGTTAGTTTAATCATTAGAGTTAACCTAGTTAGCTTTATATGTTTTAATCTATGTGCGTAAGTCGATTTGGTGTTATGTGATATGAATAATGAGTGCTAGAATATGTGAAATAAGTATAGAAAGAATGATTTAGTCATTTCATCGTATGTGAATGGTTAATTATTCCAAAGTAATAAAATGAATTCATTATTTTCTTCGTTGGTAAAATTTAGGAAGTATAAATCGTTAATCTCAAGTTGAGGTTATTTAGTATATTAAGGTTTTATAATTTAATTAGGTTGTAATAAATAAATATAGTTTAGAAAAAAAATTAATAAGTAGTATAAGTGTTTATAATTTAAGTTGTGCATTTATTTAAGGGTTTAATGTAAATATGTAATAAATAGTTAGTAGAAGTGAAAAAGAAAAAATATATATTTTCTTATATAAAAAAATGGACTGAAATTTTATAAAAAAAATATTTATTTAAAAAGGGGGGTTTGTTGGGTCGGCTTTACAAAAAGAAAAAAAAAGGAGGGGAGGAGCCCAAGTCCAAGTAGGAAACAAATTAGTATTTTATAAAAAATAAATATGTATTCCTCTTTTTCCTTTTTCCTGTGTCGAACCATTCACAACCCTAGCCTCCAATTTTTTTTTTTTGAAGCTTCAAAGATCAAGGTTAGATCATCTTTCTCAAATCTAAAACTAGGACAAATCTTTATTTTAAGTAATCTAGTACGATATAATATTCTGTCTTAATTAAGTAATCAATAAATTGGAAATGGATATAGAGTTAATAAATTCTGTAATTATTGAAATCATGATCATCTATCATAGATTATTGGGATATAATTAGCATATGGTGGGTTTATTAGGTTAGATTGTGTTAAATTCGGATTAAATCTGGTGCATAATTTTAGGTCATCTGCGAGAAGTCATAACTTGGTCATACGAATAGATTTTATCGATTTTCTTAAGCCTAAAATTATCTACAAATAGTCTACTTTTGAACCTGGGTGGTTTTATGAAATTTTAGTAAGTGAAAGTTAGTCAAAATAATTTTACAAGATTCGTTGTCGAATTTGAGTTTTTGGGACATATTTTGGGTTGTGTTTGGGAGGGTAGAAATCATATCAACAAGCCTTTTTAATTAATGAAACTCGAACTGAAGTAAGTTCTATGTGTCTATGATTTTCTGAATTTTTTGTGGATTTTTCCTAATTGTCTAAATGGGTCTGCTCAAGTAAAAATTTTAGTAGTCGAATCAGATCACTTTTTGGACACTTTGTATTGTCGAATTTTTGAAAAATAGTAAAACTTGCCAACCCTTTTTGAAAAAATTACAGAAGGTTTATAACACATTGAGGTTGTTTGAAATGGAATATGGAAGACATTGGAGGTCATTTGATATTTTATAAAAATTTGTAACGTAACTCTAAAATTTTGTAATGAACCAGAATTTGGAATAATGAAATAAAAAGCTATTCAGGTTTATATTAAGTATGGAAAATATCGTGGGGGTGTTTATAAGCATAATATAAGCATAAGTACCATCAAAGTGAAAATGTTACATTAAATAGGATTCGTAAAAGCTTTGATCAAATAACCGTTAATTTCGTTGTGTAGATCTTATGCCCATTTTGTGCACATTTGAAAAGCATTGAGTGAGTATTCATAACCCCTTTATTCTATGTTTTCTGGGATGAAAATAATACATTTTGAATTTAAAATGTTTAAAATTGCTGCGAATATGGTTTTAATTGGTTAGGACATTACATGATATTATATGGCTTATGCTTGTTGTGTATGATTCTTTGGACCGGAGGGGTACGTCTACCCTGTTCTGTGTGATTCTTTGGATCAGAGAGGTACGCCTACCCTCTTCTGTGTGATTTTTTGATTGGTAGGGGTACTCTACCCTATTAAGTGTGATATTTTGGATCGAAGGGTTACGCCTACCTGAGTGCTTCGTTATGATATAAAATTCTTGCATTGAGTAAAATATTCATGTAAGTCCTATTGTTTGTTGATTCGCAGCGAGTGAAGTAATTGTCTAAAAACTATGATCTCACCAACATTATGTGACATTTTAAAAGTATCATTTTCACAAGTGAAGTCATAGTGAGGCTAGGATGTTAATTTGCGTGTGCAAGAAGACTGTTAGGAAATCCTCATTATGGAGACTCATTTCTAGAGATTTCATTTCATTTTTTTCCGTACTTTGGATATTTTGAATAATCATGTTGTTATGTTTGGATTTAAATTATATATCTATGTATTGTGTGTGCGAATAACCTCAATACAAGACCCCCTTGTCTTAGGTGTCGTCATAAAACTTTGGATTTTATTTAGTTTGCATTCCTAGTATTCTCTATTGTTACTTCAACTATTGTGATGATGCTTATCTGTTATGCCCGCGCGCCTTTCTGCCTTGGCTGGGGTGACAATTGGTAATAAGACCATTGGTTATAGAGAAATAGTGGTTTTGACCTAGACTATGACCTATGGAGTCCTTCATAATAGCTGCATAAAAGGGGAAATATTGTTTTTTCTATCTAGGCATTTTGTTTTCTTACTTTTCTTTGAGTTTTATTTCTTTTCTTTTTTTTTCTTTTTAGCCATGACTATCCTACCCCTAGGAGATACCGATGGGAGATTGTCTACCCAGCAGGACCAAAGATATGGACTTGCCCAATCACTGGAGAGAGAATGATACGGCTGCACTATAGGCGCCGGGTACCTATTGATACTCCTCTAGTTCAGGAAGAGGTGCAGTCGCCTAGGAGTGTTTTAGAGGTTGAGAAGAAAGAAAAGGAATCGGAGGAAGAAGGTGAACCAGAGGAAAAAGAAGAACCAAGAGAAGAAGAGGAGCCGGAGGAGATTGAGTCAGAACTTGAGTCCATGGCCAGGAGCGAACCTAAGCCAAAAGAGTTGGAGGACACCGGCGCAAGCGGTGTTAAACCCAAAATGGATTGCTCCAGCCCATTTTATCTGTTTGTTGTCGGACTTTATTTCTTGTTTTATTTCTTTTTAGGATTTGGTTGTTTTTGATGGTTGGAGCCATACTTAGGGATTTTGTTTTGTTGACATTATGGATTATTTAATATAATGATTTAAGTTCTTTTGGATTATTTTGAGGTTGTGATGATATGAGTGATTAATATTATGTGTTATGTGGTGTATTAACTTTAAGAAGTGTGGTCATGAGAGGGAGTACACGTGTGAAAGGGGGCATCTATAATTATGGTGGCCAATAAATTATACATGCGCCACAACACACGTAGACTTGCAAGCATGATTACATGGATTGGTGTTGACACGTTGTATGTTAGTTATGTAAATGTGTATATAGCAAAGTGTGGTCTATGATAGGAATATTGGATTAGAAATCCTTCTCCTCTCGTCTAACGTATGTTAATTTTTTTTATTGAAATGGATCCAACCCGACGAACCAACTCCGATGCAAACCCCGACATTGCTACTATCATCGCGCAACAGTTGCAAAACATCATTCCTCAAATTGTCACCAAAGTAACTAATAGTAAAAATTTCATTTTTCATGTAAAGAAGTTTCCTAGATGGTGATTAACTATACACACATTATATATGCATAAAATCATGAAAGTAAAGAGATTAAGAGTTTTAGGTAACCTTAATATGAAGTAGGATGATGAACAATATGATCTAAACCCTTGTTTAGCTACTTAACCCAAGCTTACAACACTTGAAAACCCTAAAACCAAATGAAACCCTAATCTTGTTTTTCCTTTGCTTAACACTTGTAAAACCCAAACCAAACCTTCTAATCACCTTGGAATATCTTAGATATGTTGTAGGAGTGCTTGTAAATGTGGTAAATAAATTTTGTATGGTTTGTTTATGTATTTGGTTTTGAGTCATGGCCTATAAGGGTGACAAAGGAAGAGTTTTTGTTGTTTTCACTTTAACAAATGAGATGTGTGTGTGTTTATCTTCTAGCTAAGGCATTATATACCCTAAGACTAGTCAAGGGACACAAGGAGGATTTCTAGGAAGTCTTTGGTCAATCACAATTAGGGCTAGTAAGAAAATATCTCTTGGTTCCCTAATATAGAAGTCATCCCATGATTTCAAGGAAATAGATTGAACTTAGGTAATATCTTTGTATTTCTCACCCCATATCCGACCATATATGTATATATGTGATGATATTTTGTAAATTTTGAGTATTGGGTATAATTGTGGGTATTTGTTGAAGCGTAGAAAAATTTTAGCGGTTCCGGGTATGCCTAAACGTATTTTATCGCGAAACGTAAACGCTTTACGTAACCAATAAAAATAAAAGGAACAAAGTTAATAATTATCCTCAAAATAATTACTTAACGCTTGCTTGATGTAAACATTTAATTATTTGATGCCCGTTTATATTGAACGATAATTTTTAGCTTACGCGATTTAACTTAACGATTACGATTTAAAAGCAAACGCGTACAATACTAAAAATAAATAGTGAATTTATTGATGACGTTCAATGGTCTAAAACACAGGGTGTTATATTTCCTTTTACCCATCTCTTTACATTTATACTCGCATTAATCGCTTTATATTTACACTTGCATTATGCAGATAATTGCGTGTCGTATTTCTTATATAGTTTTGATTATGTTCGTATTGCGAATAGATGTGAATATTATGCTTAGGTTTATATTGTTGTGATACGCTTTGATACTATATGTACACTTAGTGTGGACTTAATATAAACACTCTTCATATTGCTTCACGCATGATCGGCATTTGAAACAATTCATTTTAAGTTTTTAAACAGAAACGTACTCACCCCCTCTACGATTTCCACATAAGTGTTTGAACTATCATGTTGTAAAATGATATTCTTGCTTTTATCTTGTGTTAAATTTAAAACTAACGCGTTTGGATTTGTGTAGGTGGATAAAGATCGACCTCTTTATCATACAACAACGTAAGGTTTTGTAACACCCCCATTTTTACATATAGCAGCGGAAGCTAATCTGGGGTATTACTTCAAGGGTACAACAGTCATAATCATAGAAAACGAATAAAAAAGAGTCGTTTATGAAAATAAGTTATCATTCATTATTTCTTCAGAGTTTTTACAAACGAGAGGTTCCCAAAATCTATACAATAAAGTTTGAATGATAACGGTTTTTCCATCGTCATGTCCTTGCCACTCCGTGCCATTAGTTACCTGAGATAAAACATGCTAAAAAGTCAACACAAAGGTTGAGTGAAATCCATAGGTTTAAGTAATATAATTTGAATGCAAATGCGATATTTGGGTTACGTTGATATACACCCAGTATTGAAAACATAATTTATTATTGCCATTAGCTCATGAATCCGATGCCTTAGGTTATAATGATAATATTGCCCCTGCGGGCACCTTTGCCAAAATACCCGCGTGATTTCTAATGATGTGCAATTGGTTACACGTAACTGGGTACACCAACGGGGAGTCCAGCCCAAATAGATCTATTCACATCATTCGCGCTTACTACGGAGAGTAATTAACGGTTCATGATTATGGGGACTTAAAGGCAAAGCAGTTACTTAGGCAATAGTAAATTGAAATAGCATGTAGAAATAATTGCATTCATGTTTATAGCATGTATCCCCCTCGCGGGTTTATAAAAAGATTGAAATGCGAGGCTATGAACTCACCTGAACAGTTATAGGGAAATTGATAGCTAATGTATAGGGAATGAAAGTAACGGCTTCAACACGGCAATCACAGACAACCTGGGTTAATATATGGCAAGTCTTAGTTTGATTGTATATATAAGTTTTTGGATATCGATGTTGGTTTTGATATAAAAATTATCATAACACCGTTCGGGCCATCATAGTTTAGAAGTCATTTAGTAAACGTTTGTGGAGCTAGGGCACTTTAAATCGTAAACCCAACAACTCAGACAGAACGTAGTACCAAGATGAAACTTCTTAATATGAAGCTCCCTAGTATTGTGGTATGATATGGATCCGGGACATGATTTTTGAAAGCACATCGATGATGAATGATATAAGGATTAGAACATAAGCAGTTTTAAGCATTTTATTCAATATCTAGAGATGTTAAGCACGAGGAGCGTTAATTAAAGTTATGTCTGGTAATGTTTTGAATATGATTTTACACTTTTTCAAAATGTTACATTTTAGACCCTGGGGTTTGGAAAACTGCAAGTAGACCCCTAGGGTTTGCATTTTTACGACTTTGGTCCTTCAACTTTTATTGATATACCAAGTAAACCTTATACTTTAAAAAGTGACATAATAGACCCCTATAGTTATAACTTTGATAAAATGACACTTTTAGTCCTTTTAGTTATAAGTTTCTGAAATTTACGATATATACCCCTTGCATGGATTATAATTACAAAACATGTCCAAATTGCCATGCAAGCTTAATTTAACATTTCAATAGTCATTTATAAGTTATAATAAACTAAAATATGAAGATTTAACACAACATAAGTTTAATTTAACGATTCGTTAAGTTAAAAGGTAAAACGGGTCAAATTAGGGTTTCAAAATGAAAACGCGCGGGTTTTAAGGTCAAATTCTCTTATGACTTATCAAAGCACTTATTTTAACATTATAATAGCTTATTAGGATTGATTATAACAAAAGTTTACAAGTTTAACCCATAGTTTAAGTAAAAACATGAAATTAGGGTTTCGGGTGTACGGTTTTGGATCAAAAAGGCATAACACTTAGGTTTTTGAGTTCAAAGCTTTATATTATGATTTTAGCAAGAACATATGAACATTATGACGTTACATGAGCAGAATATAAGCTTAGAGAACCTGGTTTGAGCTTATAGCTTGGAAACGGGTCAGAATCGGGACTTTTGGCTTCGTACGCCTAGAATAACGACTCTTGGGCTTTGTTTCTTGGTTTCTTTTGCTTTCTTTCTGTACTTTAGACTTATTAAGATCTATTAGAATTCATATTGAGCAAGTAGTTTCTACTATGAAGGGTTATAGAGGAGGAAGTACGGGATGAAGAAAAATGAACAAGGATGGCTTCTATTTATACTTGTGCAAGTTCAAGAGGAGTAAGCAAAGCTCTATCTCTGGTCTAGACATATGTACAAGATAGGATTTAAGGTGTTGAAGCTAGAAATGCAATGGTGGAGGTCTAGAAAACTAGGTTGAAGGATGTGGCTTCCTTCCTTGCTGTCGCGGCTGAAGAGAAGAAAAACAAGCACATGGTGCCTTCATTCTTGACCATGGAGTGGTCAAAGCTGCTGGTTAAGTTGCTATAAAGAGTCTAGAAGGTATCTTGGGTGGTCATTTTCACATGGTGAGAGTTTAAGTGGGTCAAAATGAAGTTAGAAAGGGTGCGGGTCAGTTTTAGGCTCGGCATGGTTTTCAAGAGTCTTTCCAAGGTACGTTGTGTTTATAATGATTAAGGATAGATGAAATAAGTTGTTAAGGTCTGGTATTAAAGTAATTAGCAAATATTAGCAATTGGTTTGGGTTAAAACGGATTAGAATTGAAGAAACGAGGTCACGGGTTCAAATAGGGCTCGTTTAGGGTTTTCTTGACTTTCTAGGTTTATATTTCTTGTACATTGGGTCAAGATTGATGGATTATTGATCCTATGTATTATATTAAGGATAAATAATAATAATAATTGATAGGTGGTTTGAGTTAAATTGGTAGAAATCTGAATAAACGGGGTCAAAATTGATTATCTAGGGCATAATTTGGGTTTTCTGGATTCGTTTAGGTCTTTCTAGGCTTTTGATTTCTTCGTACAATTGCCAAGTTAGTGATAGGATAATGATTTGTGAGTGAAAAAGTCATTTTTATGAGTTTTCATTGGCCCGTTGTTGGTTACTTTTGGTGAATTAGAAATGTTTAAAATTGAGTAAAAACGGTATAAATGAACAATTAGGTTCATTTAGGGTTTATTGGATTTGTTTTAGTAAAGTAAGTAAATTGATGAAGTAATGATGGAAATAATTGATGGAATAGGATTGGATATGATTTGTAAAATAACGTTTTACAACTTATTTGAGTGTTTGGTTTGGTTTACAATGGATAAAAGACTAAGAGACAAGTCATGGTTGAAGTAACTAGCTTGGTTTTAGGTTTGGGTTTTTGAATTAGGGTTTGAGTGTAAAAAGATGTTTGAAGGCTTATGAATAGAATATTTAGGGGTTTACATCTTTTTAAAAAAAAAAAATCAAAAAATGAGTGTAGTAACTGTTCTTAAGTGGTGGTGAGAGAATTCTAGAATGAAAACGGATGGGTGAAACGGCTATTGTAGAGTTTCTTGTTATGACTTGTACATTGAGCTTGTTGAGATTTGTACTTTGACATGAAAGTGTTATATTTCAAATGTGATTTTCTATTATTGTACATCATGCTTTCAGTTGCTTGTGCATTCAGCTTTTATGGGGCTTAACCCTTCCATGAGATTAGGGTCTTGGGCATCCGATATTTGTTTAAAAGCCCGTTTTGATTATGATGTTGCAAATGGTACTTTTAGGAAGAATATACCTTGTATAATGATATTTTATGTATTAAAATTGATATGTTATGATGGTGTCTATTGAACATATATATAGGATAGGATTGCCATACGTAGGTTGTCCGAGTTCGTTAACTTGAGTTATGCTGGTTATATTGGCATATTTGAGATATTTGGCAAAGTAATATGTAATGTAAATAAAGCAAAAATTTTCCCTGAAAGGTGAGTTCATATATAACTGATATTTATACATCATCTAACTTATAGGATGATATTTACATTTATGAAAATTGTGGGTTTGTTATAGTTCTTCCACCCCCTTACGAAAAATATCAGTCCCAAGGGTACTTTATTGAAACCTTGGAAGTGATGTTTGATAAATAGATGAGGATATTTGGCACGAATTTCGTCTTCGCGTTCCCATATAAATTATGGTCCTCTTTTAGAGTTCCATCGTACTTTGATTTTAGGAATACGAATTCGCTTGATTTGCTTGATCTCACGGTCCATTACTTCCACTGGTTCTTCTACAAAGTTGAGCTTGTCGTCGAGTTGAAGTTCTTTCATTGGATATTCGAGAGTATTCATACGGATTATAGCACTTCTTTGATGATTAGAAACGTGGGAAAGTAATGTGGATATTACTAAGCTCTTCTGGTATGCTATAGTTTGTTTGCCCACTGGGGCCAATTCGTTCATGAGATTTTGGAATGGTCATATGTATCGTGGACTTAGCTTTCTCGTTTTTCCGAATCGAATGATACCCTTTCGTGGTGATACTTTCAACCATGACACGATCGATCAAATTGTAAATTCTAAAGGATTTCGCCTTACATTGGCGTAACTTCTTTGTCTATCTCTTGCAGCTTGCAAGCGTTGATGAATTTGTACGATCTTTTCAGTGGTTTCTTGAATTATTTCTGGTCCTGTGAGTTGAGAATCTCCAACTTCAGTCTAGCAAACAGGTGATCTACACTTTCGTCCATAAAGTGCTTTGAACACCGGGTGCTGCATTGATTACTGGCATGTTAAACTGTTGTTGTTCAATATATTCTACAATGGTAAAATGCTTTATCCTATCCTTTTCCGAAATCTATGACATAAGCTCGTAGCATGTCTTCAAGTGTTTGGATAGTTCTTTCACTTTGTCTAGTTGAGTACCTAAAGCATTTTGTATATTGCCAAATCTGAGATGTGAAAATGACTGTCACGATACGAGATGATAGGATGTGGTATGCCATGTCGGAGACTATTTCTTTGATGATAAATCTTGTAAGAGTTTCCATACTAATCAGGTCGCTCGATTGCGGAATGAAATGCGTGTTTGGGTAAGAGATCGTCAATCCCCCAGATGGCATTTTTCATTGTTACTCGGTTGAGGTTTTGGGTAGCTTTGGACGTAATCCATTGTTATCCTTTCCATTTCCACATAGGAATTTCCGGTTGTACCAATAAGCCAGATGGCTTTTGACATTCTGCTTTTAATCTCTTTACCATGTCCAAAACAAATGCTAACATTTTCGTGTTGATTGCCTTTATGTTAGGCCACCAATAGAGTTTCTTTATATCATGGTAATATTATCAGACCGGTGAATAGAAATTTTGATTTATGGAGACTCGTTGATGATTGAAGTCTTCTTAATCGCCAAAAAAGTGGTATAACACCGCTTCGTGTTAAGACCACATCTCGAGTATACAAGTAGGACAATATTTCAAATGATTTGTCCATTCCTCGTAGGTTCTCATTTTTGACATTTTCTTCTTTGAGGGCTTCATTTTGGGCTTCGAGGATTTGAGATGGTAATTTTGGATGAACGGTTAAGATTAATGCTCTGACTCGAAGGGGTTTGATTCACTTCTTTCGACTTAAGGCATCTGCCACAACATTTGCCTTTCTGGGATGATAGCAAATTTTAACAATCATTATCTGCGGTAGTTCTAACATCGGCGTTGCATAATTTCAATTCTTTTTGAGAAGATATTGTTGTAGGCTCTTGTGATCAGTGAAAACTGTACACTTTGTACCATATAGATAGTATCTCTAGATTTTAAGAGCGAATATTACTGCTCCTAATTCGAGATGTGAGTAATATTTGGTATTCTTCATCGAGGTTTGAGTTGTCGTGAGATGCATAAGCAATGACTTTTTCCTCGTAGTTTACTAAATCTCACTAACCCTTGAAGAGAGGCATCACAGTAAAACGGGACAAAATTATCGTTTACTTCTGTAATGCTAATATTGGTTGTCTTCACAGAGGTTTTTTGATTTAAGGAGTGAAAAGCTGATTTCTGTCTTGACCCAGATATAAACTCTTGTTTTTCTGGGTTTAATTTCAGTTAAAGGCTTGCCATCTTTGATAATAAACCATTGCAGCATAATCTTCAGGTATTAGCCGGCGAGTCCTAAGGGATTGACGTAGCCTTCTGTGCGGTGTTGTGGGAGGATTACAATTCTTTTTCGACTGCGATTTTGGCAAGGTAAACATATTCGTTCCATGATTAGCGATGGGATGTCCATGAAATTGCACCGCAATGTATCCAGAAATCACATTTAGAGACGTGGCATTACAATTGATGTGTTCTTTTCGGTGTAAGTTTCATAGTTTATGCTGATGAATGATTGGTATGTTCTTCTCTCGTTGCAAGAATAGTTAAGAATATCATCGATTGAAACACAAATTACAAACTTATCCAGATAAGGTTAACCCTAATCAAGATTCATGAGATCATGAATACAGAAGATGCATTTGTTAAACCATATGGCCATGACTTTGAAATTTCATTGTGTCCCGATATCTCGTTTTGAAAGAAGTCTTAAGGTATTTCTTCTTCCTTACTCTCAGTTGATGATATACTGACTCTTAAGTCGATTTTTGAGTTTAATGCTTGAACCTTGAAGTTGATCGAATAAGTCATCGGATCCATGGGCAATGGGTCACCATTCCTTTTTGTACAGTCTTATTCAAACTCCGGTAATGCATACTCTTTCTAAAGATCCGTCTGTTCCTTTTTAACAAAATTAAGATAGGAGATACCCCAAGTGATGGTACTTGGTACGAATTTTTTTGGATAAAAAACCTCTCGGTCAGTTTGTTCTTGAAGTTGGTTAGATAAGAATCTGCATTTCTGAAGGGAGTTAATTCTATAAGGCTGTTCGAGCTATAGGTGACTGCTCCGGGGATTAAGTCAATTTGGAATGCTACTTTGGCAGAAAACGGGGGATACCAGGTAGATCTGTCAGGGAAGACTTTCTGGAAATTGATTTGGATACGGTAATGTTCTTGGAGTATCTTCTCGTATGTTTTTTTTCCATAACTTGGATCATAAAAACTTGGCAACCTCGGGATTTTATTTTTCAGTTTTTTATACAGGTTATGAGATTTAGTGAGTTTTACTTTGATCACCTCGAATGATAGATTTCATCGTTTGTTAGCGAATTGTGGAACATCTTTGGTCGTCACCCAGTGTTTCTCTTCTGCCTGATATTTGGATAAACAGTCCATACCAATGACTACGTCGAAATCTAACAAGTTTTATTGGCATGTAAATCGATTTCAATGGTTGATTAGCAAAGTTTGAGTTGCGCATTTAATAACAGTGTGTGTGCTTTCTAAGTTTTTCCGTCAGCCATTTCGATATTATTAAAAAGGTATTATTGTATAGACGGATATTTAGCATAGAGGAATAGCGATAAGGATATAAAACCTTCTATTTTCAGCTCTGGATTCATTAATACCTGACTAAATGCTATTTTAGGGAGAAACATACCGTAACGACGTTTGGGTCTTGTTGGGGCTTTCTTATCCTCTATGCTGTAGGCTCTTCCTTGTGCATTAAATGTTGGTCTTTTGGCACTGATTTGTGTAGGTTCCTTTCTCACCAAAGCATGGAAACCCACTGTCACTGGGAGTTGATTTACTTCCGGTGGCTGGCTTCTTCTTTGGTAGTTCTTGCTAGATGGGCCCATTCTGTTGCAATAATTACAAATCCTACTCAGTACAGGGTTTCTTTTTTTTTTTTCTAGGTGTCGATGGTTATTGCACCTTTTTCACAGAGGAGATCTCCGGCATTACTACATTTTCGGATGAAGTAACAGCATAGCTTACCAGTTCTGCCTCGGTTTGTCTGTCGACGATTTTTGTAAGATGTTGGTGTTGCGTTGGTGATGCTGCGGGAATTGTTGTTGAAAGTTCTTCTGTCGTCAAACTTTATTTTGTTGTCATTTGATACCTGCATTGGAACATTCTTAGTTACTTAATCCATTAGCCTTTGGGCTATGTTAATGGCCTCCTCTAAAGTTTGAGGTTTCGACGGCAGTCTACTTTTTCCTTCAAATTGCTTCGTGGTTAGACTCCTCCGATAAAGCTGTGTGTGTGTTTTATCGTTGTTTGGCACCATGTTTGGACCATAGATTGTTTTAGGTTTCTTGGAATCTTCTAACATAAGGTTTAAGATCATTTCCCTTTATAATCAGATTGTAAAGTTCTTCTTCCATCTTTCTGATCTTTGTTCGAGGACAATACTTGTTCGTCAGAAGCCTTTTTAACTCCTGTTTGGTGATTTGATTGGATTGCTTTTCCCATAGGTGGAGCATATGCATTCAGCCAGGATAGCGGGCATCGTCGTTTAAAGTACCAGTAGCAAATGTTACTTTATTTTCTTCGGCACACCTGCTACAAGAGAATATTGATTCGGTTCATTCAAACCAGTGAATAAGGCCTACTGCTCCTTCCGTACCATTGAGGTAGAAAGGTTAACAGCTGATAAACTCTTTGTAATTTCCCATTTTCGCTGCAGGAGTTCCAGTAAGATTGGTGTTCCTGGTCGAGGATTACTTACCATTGTTTCCTGCTTGAGCTTCTAGAACGCCGTGTTGACACTGTCAGTAACTAGCTTTCTGATGGCATCTTGAGACTTCAGCCGGTGATTCTGATGTTGTTGCTTTTGTTGGAGGCATTCTTTCAACCAAAGTTAACTTGTTATAAGAATGAATAGGAGATATTTGCTCAAAAATTTTTAAAGTAGATGATAATCATTTTTTAAAACTTTATGCTATTTAGCAATAAGAGGTATTGAAGCTTTGGGATATTGGGTTATAGGATAATGATAAATATAATGATGCGTATAGAGCTAGATGAAATGAATGGATGAAGGAATGATGAATAAATGTAGATGGATGAATGATGAGATGCATAAAAGCTGGAAAAATAGCAAAGAGGTATGAAAATCGGGATTGCCTTTATTATTAGAACAACTTGCCTTTTTACTGTACTAGTCATAGATTTGACAAGTGTTTATTAATTATACCACACATCCGTGGCTAGGTTAAAGCCTAAAGGATGGAATTTAAACTGAGAAACCTAGAAAAACTAGTGATCACTGAAATGGGTTCTGGAGTTCGATATAGAGTTCACTGAGTTTTTCTATATCTCTCTGGTGATGATTTTAATTAATTGTTGGAATTCTGCCCTTCTGCGTTTCTGTTGCAATCTAAGGAGATCTTTATGGTTGGTGATCCTATTTGCTTTCTCCGGAGTTTAGTGATCTGAGATATGAGCTTGTTGGATTTGCTTGCTAATGGCGTCAAAATCACGTTGGACTGATTATTGTTCACTTTTACGAGGACTTACGATGTAGTTTTTAATCGTTCAAAAACGGTTAAGGAGGGATTTCTTCTAAATAACATGGATAACCTGAATTTGCTCTTTATGAACGTGTGATAGCTGATTTTGGGAAGAGTTTTCACCAATCTCAAGAGCTTGAGGTTGGGATGCGGTTGATGGAGTTAATGCTATTGGTGAAAGATGTCCTTCTGGGAGATGTAATTCTATGAGTTTTAGGGGGTTAGAATAATTGGAGTAGGGATTGGTGACTCTTTCAAGTATAGAAAGCTTGTAGGCTTTCATGTTAAAGGATCATCGAGAATTGACGAAAGGGTCGGTGAAGTTATCGGCAATTTCCAAATGTTTATGGTGGAAAACTGGAAGATATGTTTTCACCTAGACGAGGTCGGGATAATTCGGTGGGAAGCCGGGGGGAAACATATTGGGAAAAAAAAATAATTTTTGAAGAGAAGGCAACATCCAAATTAGTAGTAGGATGGTCGGGGGATAAGGACAAGGTTATGCCTTAACACAACCCAGCAGTATATAAATAAAGTTGTTTTCTATTGTAATTATTAGTTATGTAACTTCTACTACCATTCGGCGAGATATAGCGGCCCGAAGGGGACTTTCTTGTTGAAAAAGAAAAGTAAGTTTTGAGATAAGGTTTACTTTCGTGTTCTCTAGTAACGTAGGCTCTGGATTACCAAATCTGTAACACCCCCATTTTTACATATAGCACAGAATGTATAGTTGGATATTACACTTCAAGGGTTCAACAGTCTTAATTCATAGAAAACGAATTAAATAAGAGTAGTTTATGAAAATAATTTAGCATTCATTATTTCTTTAGTGTTTTTACAAACGGAGAGGTTCCAAAAATCTTTTCAATTAAGTTTTAAATGATAACGGTTTTTCCATCGTCGTTGTCCTGCGCATCTCATGCCATTGGTTACGGAGATAAAACCTTGCTAATAAAAGTCAAACACAAAGGTGAGTGTAATCCATAGTTTAAGTAATATTATTGAATGCATAAATGCAAATTTGGGTTACGTTGATTATACAACTCAGTATTGAAAACATAAATTTAGTTATTGGCATTAGCTCATGAAGCGAAGCCTTAGAATATGGTGAGTTACGTGTCATAGACCCCTGCGGGTACCTTTGGCCAAAATACCCGCGTGATTTCTAATGATGTGCAATTGGTAATCGTCGTACTGGATACACAACGGGGTGTCTAAACCAAAATAGATCTATTCACATAATTCTGCGCTTACCCGCGGAGTGTAATTAACGGTTCATGTTTCATCGAGGAACTAAAGGCAACAGCTGTTACTTAGGCAAATAGTGAATTGAAAATAGCATACCGTATAATTGCAAATTCATTGTTTATAGCTTTGCTATCCCCTCGCGGGTTTATAAAAAGATTGAAATGCATGGCTAGATACCTCACCTGTACAGTTATAGCGAAGTTTGTATAGCCTATGTATAGGAACATGAAGTAAGCGGCTTCAACACGGCAATCACAGACAAACCTGGGTTAATATTTGGCAAGTCTTAGTTTGATTGTATTATAAGTATTTGGTTTATTAATGTTGGTTTTTATTTAAAAATTATCATAACCACCGTTCGGGCCCATAATAGTTTAGAAGTTATTCAGTTAATTCGATATGTGGAGCTACGGGGCTGCTTTAAATCGTATACCCAATCTACTAAACTCAGACTAGGTAACGTATACAAGATGAAAATCTGCTTTATATGAAGCTCCCTAGCATTTTGGTTATGGATATGGATCCGGACTATGGATTTTGAAGGCACTTCGATGATGAATGATTTAGGGTTTAAAACAGAAGCAGTTTTTAAGGATATTTATTCAATATCTAGAGATGTTGAAGCACGAGGAGCGTTAATCTTGAAGTTATGATTTTTAATGTTTATGGATATTGATTATTTACACTTTTTCAAAAAATGTTATTTTTTAGAACTGGGTTTGAAAAATTACAGTAGACTAGGGTTTGCACTTTTTCGACTTTGGTCCTTCATCTCTTTTTAATTGTTATTACCAAGTAAAACCTTGTACTTTAAAAAGTAACTTAAATAGACCTCCTATAGTTATGACTTTGTATAAACTGAACACTTTCTGTCCTTTTAGTTTTAAAGTGTGTCAAAACATTTACGATATATACCCCTTGCATGGATTATAATTTACAAACATGTCACAATTGCCATGCTCATGCTTATTAACATTTTGATTAGTATTTATAGTTATATTAAAAATAAAAATATGATGATTTAAACACAACATAAGTTTAATTTAACGATTCGTTAAGCTAAAAGGTAAAACGGGTCAAATTAGGTTCAAATGAGAAAATCGCTCGGTTTTAAGGTCTATTCTCTTATAACTTAATAAAGTACTTATTTTAACATTATAATAAGCTTATTAGATAGGTTATAACAAAAGTTTACAAGTTTTACCCATAGTTTATGTAAAAACTTGAAATTAGGGTTTCGGTGACGGTTTTGTTGCGCAAAAAGGGATAACACTTAGGTTCTTTGTGTTCAAGAAAGGGCTTTTATATTTGATTTTTAGCAAGATCATATGAAAATTATATTGTATACATGAGCAGAAAATAAGCTTAGAGAACCTGGTTGTGCTTTTTAGCTTGGATAACGGGTCAGAAAATTGGGACTTTCGGCTTGTACGCCTAGAATCCACGGACTCTTGGGCTTCGTTTCTTGGTTTTCTTTTGCTTCCTTTCTGTACTTGTCGGGACTTCTTATGATCTCATTAGAATCCATATTGAGCAGGGTATTTGCTAGCTATGATAGGGTTTTAGAGTGGAGAATGGGGATGAAGAAAATGAAACAATGAGGGCTTATTTTATACTTTGTGCAAGTTCAAGAGGGAGTAAGCAAAGCCTCTATCTCTGTCTAGGACACATGTACAAGCTAGGATTGAAGGGGTTTGAAGCTAGAAAATAACAATGGTGGAGGTCTAGAAAAACTAGGGTTGAAGGATGTGGCTTACTTATTGGTCGCGGCTGTATGAGAAGAAAAACAAAGGCACATGGTGCCTCAGTTTGACCATTGAGTAAATTAAAAAGATAAATGGTCAATGAGGTAGGTAAGTGCTATTAAAGAGTCTAGAAGTATCTTTGGGGTGGTCATGTTTCCACATGGTGTGAGTTTAAGTAGGTCAAAATGATGTTAGACAAGGGTGAGGGTCAGTTTTGGGCTCGGCATGTTCAAGATTCGTTCCGAAGGTACAGTGTGTGTTATAATGATTAAGGATAGGTGAAATATAGGTTGATGTAAGGTCTGGTAATTAAAGTATTTAGCGAATATTAGCATTTGGGAATTTTTTTCCATTGTTTTTGCGTTTTGGGTTAAAACGGTATTAGGACATTGAAGAAACGAGGTCACGGTTCAAATAGGGCTTGTTTAGGGTTTTCTTGACTTTCTAGGTTTATATTTCTTGTACATGGGGTCAAGATTGATAGATTATTGATCCTAGGGTAGTTTCTATAAAGGATAAATAATAATAATTATAGGGAGGTTTGATTAAAATGGGTAAAAAATGAATAAACAACGGGTCTAAATTTATAACTTAGGGCATAATTAGGTTTTCTCAGATTCATTAAGGTTTGTAGGCTTTGATTTCTTTCACGTGCAAGTTAATGGATATTATAATGATTTGTAAGAAAACTTATTTTTATGAAGTTTTTATGGCTTGTTGGTTTTTTGGGACTTAGAATGGTGTAAAACGAGTAAACGGGTTAAATGAACCAATTAGGTTACTATTTAGGGTTTTCTGGGATATGTTTTAAGTTACAAGTGAAGTTAAAATGATGAGTATGATGAAATATATGTTTGATTAGGTATTTATTATGATTGTAGTAATAAGTTTTTACGACTTATTGAGTGTTGGTTTGGGTTTTACAGGATAAAAGCCAAGAAACAGGTCCAGGTTTAGAAACGAGCTTGGTTTTAGGGCTTTAGGGTTTTTGTAATTTAGGGTTTTGGGTGTAAAAAAGCATGTATGAAAGGATTATGAATTAGAATTTTGGGTTACAATCTTGTAAATGAGTTATTTAACTTGCCTTAAGTGGTGGTGAAGAATTAGAATGAAAACGCGAGGTAAAAAGGCATATTTTAAGAGGTCATGCTTTATGACTTGTACATTGAAGCTTTTAGTGATTTGTCTTTGAATTGTAGAGATTTTCATATTTCTAAATTGAGATATCATATTTCTTGTACATATTGCGCTTTAGTAGCTTGTAGCATTTTAACTTTAGGGGTTAACCCCTTCCATGAGATTTTGCTGTTTAGGGCATCCGATATGGTTAAAGCCCGTTTTGATATGATGGTGCAAAATGGCACCTTTTTAGGAATGAATGACCTGTCATAAATGGATATTATGATAATGAATTGATATGTTATGATGTTTGCTTGACATATATGAGGATAGGATTGCCATACGTAGGTTGTCCGAGTTCGTTAACTTGAGTTATGCTGGTTATATTGCATATTAAGATATTGGCAAAGTAATGTAATATAATAAAGCGAAAAAATTCCCTGAAAAAGGTGAGTTCATATATAACTGATTATGGAATTGTACATCATCTAACTTAATAGATGGATATTTACATTTATGAAAATTGTGGGTTGTTATAGGTTTAGTGAAAAGGCCTTTTTTACTTTTATCAATCTTGAGTCATCCAGCGAGTTATTATTACAAGAAGAATCACCATGAAATTTCCACCATCATAACCATAACCTACTAGTGACTCACTATTACTACTACCTATGGAAGTTGAATCTCCTTCCAGAATACATATGGATCGACGGGTCATCTACATATCCTGACACTCATAGGTATATTTCCCAATGTTGTTAAAAGCCAAGTGAATTTCGTAATGAAGTGCGTCTCATTCTCGAACACATCCTTACAACCTTAAGCAACCTCACCAAAACCAACCATGATGATGCAAGTAGTAGGATTCTATATATTTTTTGAATTATCATACCTCTAGTCTATTCTTCTAGTAGTTCTTTTAGAGAATCATATTGCATTATAGTGTTTCCTAATATTGCATCATATAGTTGATCGTTATTGTATGGTCATAGTTATCTATTTTGAGTTTCTTGTAATTGCATCATTCATATTGCATCCTATATACATCTTAGTGTATATGACTTCCTCAAAAGACGAAGTATATATTACTCTAATATTTTATTTGTAGGTTCATATTCATATATGCACTTTAATGTGTATGCCACTCTTGTCTATGGAAAAAAGTGACTTAGATTATTTTTCTAAAGGATATTCACATTGTTGTATATGTCTTTCTTGCCTATGAATGAAATTTGCACTAATCATTTTATTTCTTTTTAGGATCACTCACATACACGATGTTATACGTAGCATACTTGTCCCAGAACGAAATTTGCAATTATTATTTTTCTTTTTTTAGGTTTAAGCATATACACTTTGTGGTATATGGCATACTCGTCCAAGGATGAAGTTTGCAACGTTTATTTTTCTTTTTGTAGGTTCATCTTGACGCCCTTAAACCAGGGGGAGCATTCATCAAGCAATCATATTGGGTCGTCTATACACGTTGTTATATATGACATATTTGTCTAAGGACAAAGGCTATTATTTCAGTAATTTTTGTTTTGTAGGATCATACTTGACGCCCTCGAGCAATGGGGAGCTTTCGTCAAGCATATAGAATGCATCTTATATATACTCGTCCAAGGACGAATATAGTTTTGCACTAATTTTTGTTTGTAGCTTTTTAATCGTATCTTGAGGCATCGAACAAGGGGATCATTCGTCAAAGGGGAACATGCACGCATTCATCATCACTTTTACTCTTCAACAAACATTTGTATTTTGACCAAAAAAAGATGTTATTTTCTTCATCGTATAGTTCTTCTATTTTATTTACATGTTGCACAAAACTAACCTTGATGTAGGTTAACCCACAATTTTTTATCCGTGGATCCGCTATCAATCAATGGCAACAACCTAGATGCAAAAACCATAAGGGATTAAAGTAGTCGATTTAAGTTCACTATCGATGATGCAATCTTGCCTTTTCGGGGAGAAATGAAGTTAAACTCCAAGATAACACCATTTTTGTTTCGAAAAAAGGGGGAGAAAAGTGTAAATGCAGAAGGTAATGTAAAGGTAGTATGGGATACAAGTAACTTTTACATTTACTATATATAACGTTTACATATTTTGTCAATTTAAAAAAAGGGGAAATTGTTAGTGCAAATATTACGATATTTAATCTACACAGTCTCGTTTATTTTGTTGATGACAAACATGTAACTTATAATACATAACGTAAAATGTACAAGTTACTCGTAATTATATTTTGCCTCAACATATATTCAACATCTCTCGACGTCTCGAATTCTCGTATGTTACAACACAAGTTCGTACATGTTTGTTATATGGCATTATGATCAAATCCTTAACAAACCATTGAAAATGTTTATTTAAATTTTCTTGCACTTTGCATATTTTTAAGAAGTAACTAGCACACTTTTAGAAAGATTAATATAATTTCTTTTTTATAAGTCATTTTAATTATATTTAAAATGAAGTTGACTTTTTGATTTGTCACTTCAAGTATCTTGCAAATCTATGCATAATATTTTGAAGATTTACATTGGATTTTGCAAGATTTGGAAGATTTTTTATCACAAAATCCGGATTTGGTGTGCAGTGAGATGGTACCCTCACATTACACTAGCTGGTACCCTTTTGGGAGGGTATCGTAGGGAACTAGGTAATAGTAACTTTTTTGCCTATAAATAGCAAGCCAAATCTCACCATTTCAACATCCCTTTCACACACATTTTCTCTCAATTCTCACATATTTAGATCTGTAGAAATGCATCCATAAATCCCCATGATCATAATGCTTCTAACTCTTATTTTTGTTGTAAGCATACACCCAAAATGATCCACCAAAGCAAGCATCGAGATCTTGACATCCACATCCATCAAAACAAGCCTTAGAGATCTTTCCATTTCCATCCATCACAAATCATATAAATATGAAGATCTACAAGGATTAGAGATCTCATCATCTTCATCCATTTAAAGAATTCCCATCAATGGAAGTTCATTTAGATTATTCAGTCATATCCATTAGACATATTGTCTTGGATCCTCATTGTAATCACATTTGTAACATTATCTTGGATCACTAACTAGAATAGATGGTTTATGTGTTTGTGCCATAAAACACAAGGTTTGTTATGTTGGGCCATAAAACATAACGGGTTTAGGTTGGTTCTACTCGGTGTGTAAGAACCTAGTATTTAGCTTTGTACCGGATAAAGGAAGCGACGTTGGGTTGGTTCTACCTTGATCTAGGACTCGGTATTTAGCTTTGTAACGAAAAAAGTGTAAGCGACGTTGTGTAAGGTTTTCTCCACCGAGAAGGGAGATTGTTGATCTAGTGGAATAACTCTGGAGTTGGATACTCGGGGAGTGAAGTAGGGCGGAGAGGAGCTCCGTGATCGAACCACTATAAATCATTGTGTCTGGTTTTCATTCTCTCTTACATATCATTTTGTCTTTATATTATATGCATGCTTGTGTTGTGTATTGTTAATTATATTATTTCTTGTGTTATGTTTATGATTGTGTTATGAATTTGTTTCATTTTATGCTTTCAAAATTTCCAAATTTTCCAAATAGTCATCGACTATAATTAGTATTTTTATATTTCATCAAGCTTGATCGGGTATTTGATATAAAAAGTTTTAAGATTTTAAATGGAAACTGATGCGTATTTTATTTTAAAATATTTTAATTCAAGTTTTAAATTTATAAAACTCGATTCACCTAACAAACGCACTAACGAGCAGAGACCCCGATCGTGAGTAGTGTAGAGATGGTAAATCTGAGGTCGTCCCAAGAGCTAGTTGTATTTAGTTTTAATTTAAAAGTGCATGTTTTGAAAATGGTTTGAAGTTGATTTTGAAAACTACAAGAAAGTAAATTGCAAAGAGTAAAGAGATAGAAGTAATCAGGGAGAAAATCATGCTAGCCTAGCCACTACATTACTATTGCCATGCTCCTGTTCCTGCGCCACACTTAATTAATTTGTTTTACAAGTGGTTCTAATATTAACAAACCCGATTTTGCAATTAAGGCATGTCCTATGCTTCTTGCGATCCCAATTTCCCTAAGATCACACGGGCAGGGTATCCAAGTTACAGTGATTATTCCCCAACTATAACTAAGACCACGTCTATAACATAAACTACTTATTAACCCTCTCTAAAAGAGTTCCTGTGCTTTTTTAGGTGTTTAATGTAAAAGAGGCGGTAATAAGATTAATTCCTACACTACGGATAGGTTTTGAATCTACCCTAGTACCCTGTTATTACCAAGTTTAATGGGCCGTTTAATAAAAGAAATAACAGAATCTAAGCTACCGTTAACACCACCAAAACCCTGGGATCAATGACAGGCAATAAGGATATCCGATAAAACCATAATTAAACAGGAAACTATAAGCATGATAACAGTAACTACATGACTAGGCCAGCACTTAAAGTGCTTAGCCGCTCATAGCAACAGTACCACAAGAATTAATAGAAGTAATCATAGATTGAGAACTCATAATTCTTACAAGAATCGTTTATGAACGATTAAATACTAAAATACAAGTAGTGATGTCTCCCTTGGACTTCTGGTGGAATTCTTTGAGCGGTAGAAGCCTTTGTCGCCCCTTAGAGCTGTGTGAGAATGGTTGATGTCAAATGAACTTAATGAGGCCTCTATTTATAATCTTCAGATATGTTACGGCATAACCTTTTAGTGTGTTACGCCGTAAAGTGCTGACGCGGGTTTTCCATATTATAGGCTTAAACGATGTTATGGTGTAACGTAATCTCCTTGTTACATCGTAATGCTGACTAGGATGAGTTGTCTTTCCATAATGTAATGTTTACGGCGTAAACCTTATGAATGGTTACGCCATAATATTGACGATGACTTGTCTTGAATATGTTACGGCGTAACACTATCATGGAGGTTACGCCGTAATGTCTCGTAAGAGTTCGTGTTTTCTTGTCCATTTCCCGTGTTGCTTGCTACATACTTGCATTTTACTTGAAAACAATGAAAAAAGTGATTAAGTATCGAATTCAAATATTCATAAGACATTTGCAAGTATTTTAGTAGGGAAATTGACACTAAAAAGTATCAAATATTTGATGTTATCAAATATCCCCCCACTTAACTTCTGCTTGCCCTCAAGTAGACCTGTTAGAACAATTTATAAAAATATTTCTCTGATTTAACTCAAAGAAATGAATCTATAAAAGACTTATGCTAGAAAAAGGGATCAAAATTTCACTCAACTCTCAACTAGTTTAAATGTTTCATTTTCCGGGTGATCGCTCAACTGCACAGTCATAACATGTACCCTGTCATAAGCTTGGAGAGTACACAAATCTGCACCAGATAGAATTAGGGTCTAAACAATTCTTAAAGGCAGCATGGGTGACATACACAGGTTTAATCGGGGTGAATCATCCTTCAATCTTTACAAAAAGCGTTACACTAACATGGGCAACAAAACCACACATACACATCCGTAACGACGGATAAGATTCGATCAAAACCAATAGTTAGGATGGAGAATAACATAGAGTATGGCCATTCTAATCTTTTACCAAAAGCGTTACACCAACAAGGGCGACAAAACTAAACATACACATCCGTAACGACGAAATAGATACGCATGATTGCATTCAATTCCCCTGTTTGAGTAAAACCAATGATTAAGGATTAGGAACGGATATATTCAATTGTTGTTAAATAAAACACAAAACAAATAGTCGTATATAATCTAAGGTGGTCATAACCGGCTACTGTCCATCCATAGTTCATGTCTGCAAGTGTGAAAACTTGATCATATCCTCAATAATGGGTTAGTTTTAGATATAATGTTGAGATGTTGCGGAGCATACTAACGCATTCTTTAATATCACCAGATGGCTTATAGTTGCACCATTCCTAAAATCACTCGATGGCTTATAGTTGCACCATCTTTACACATGGTTGGTTTTATAACACGTAACCAACCTGAACAGTATAAGGAGTTTATTCACACATTTTTTTCACAATACTCCTGTCGTAACACATAATACATCCCCCCACTTGAGATAGACAGTATCGAAAGTGATAATACCAGGGGGTCTTCCATGATCATAATAATATGTCTTCAACGAAAGTGTCAATCTTTCGAACCTATTTCCTTTAACCATGGACTTAGGTAGCCAGAAATTTCAACACAAAGATATATATAGACTACAAGGTTGGCTAGGGCTAAATGTGTAACAACCTGAGTTTCAGGTCAACGTCTATCCTTAGCCTAAGGTAGTTATTTTTAATTACGTAAATAATTATAGTCGTTATGCTATATGTGGTTGATGAGAATTTTCATTTATTGGTGAAGTTCATTCCGTGATTTAATTTTTGTTTGTCTTTAGTGTTTAAGAAAGTCAGAAAAATATATTTTATTGCTCCGAGAGCGTAAATATGTTAATTTTGTATTTTTCGTCGTTTTCCCAAGTTTTTGTAAAAATCGTTTTTAAATGTCGTGTTTTACGAGGTTCAATGTTTTATTAAAGATTTTAAACTATATTTAGTGGGACGGATTTAAAAATATTTATTAATGAGATGTTACCCGTGTTTGGTCGGCTAAGTAACGAAAATATAACCAATTTGTATTAAACTTGCAAGGACTTATGAAAGGAGGGGTTAAAGTTGCTAAATGATCAAATTTCTTTTCTATAAATACTAGCACATATACACTCATAATCCTTTTACCAAGAAATTTCATATTTCTTGTCTCTCCCTCCTCCTTGCCGTTCGAAACCCACACACACACATAATCTTGCCATTAAAAATTCATTACTTACATGCATTTAAATCCGTTTATACCATATTAATCCTTGTTCAATCTTCTACAAATCCCACTAAGAAAACCTTACATGCAATGAGTATTTAAGAAGTTGTATTTTTGGTCAATTTCTAGTGATTTGGTGTATAAGGAAGTGTTTAGGGGTGATAGATTGTTGTTAGATTGAAGTGGTTTGGTTTGAAAAGTTTGTTTGGTAGGTCTTTGTGGTTCGTCCGATTTCAAAAGGAAGGGGGAAACATAATTTGAGCTTTGTTCTAGCTTTGTGAGCACTTGTTTATGTTTCTTGTTTGATTAATTAGATGATTATTGCATATATGTAATTGTAGCTGGATGATTCAAGTGCAAAATCTATTTGAAAGTGTTACAAGTATAAACATATGTTTGATGGTTTTAGTACATGTTAATAGGCTAGTTAAACATGTTGGAAGGGTTAGATTTTGTCAAAAATAAGTTTTTGTATGACTTTGTGTTGACTTTTGTTGACCAGAAAGTTTGACTTAGTCATAGCGTGTCGAGAAATTCTTTAAATTTAAACTAGGCATTTAAATATGTTAAAAGATGTTCTAAGGTCCGTTTTGATATAAGGTGGGCCTTGTAACTCCTAAAAACGAAGATTTTACGGCCAAGTCAAGTTTGGGTCATTTTAGGGTAAAAAGTCAACTACGAAGTTTGACTTTTGAAAGTCAAACTTGCGTATACTTTTGAATATAGTTTATAACATGTAAAGGGTTCATAATGTTAGTTAATAAAAGATGAAATGATAAGTTTGGGTTATATTATCTTAACTTTCGGCAAACTTTTTAAAAATGGAAACTTTATTAAAAACGTTGTAATAATTGATGAATATGTCAAGCGAAATGTTTTGCGTCGCACTTGGAGATTTTAGTATATAATTATATATACGTAATAGTAATACATATATATACATTATATGATTTAATAAACTATTAGTCACGTGCCGCCATATATGTATTATATAGGTCGCGATTGAAACGTGAAGCTTATTGTGCTTGTTGATTAATTGATTTGGATCTTTTGCTTAAGGTGAGTTCATAGCCTCGCTTTTGAACTATTTTAAATGTTTTAAACCCGCGAGGGGGATACATGCTTGTTTTATAAAATTGAACACATATTATTTATGGTATGCTAGACCCGATATGAGATTGTTTCCGCATACGTTGCTATTGTCGAAGTCCCTTAATACATGAACCGTCAATCGCCTATAATGGGTGAACGCTAATGCATTAAATAGATCTATTGTGTTTGACAGCCCTGTCCGGGGTTTGAATCCTTGTGAACACCCTGTGTAACATTTCACATTTTCAGGTCATTTACGATTTTATTTATTCCATTATTTATTTTTAGAGTTTTACGCGTTCGTTTTTAATTATTATCGTATAGTTAAATCGCGTAAACTAAAAATCATCATTCAACGTAAACGGACACCAAACAAAAAACAGTTTACATCAAGCAAATGTGTTATATGTTTATTAAGAGTATAATTTATAACTTTTCATAATTTATTTTTATTGGTTACGTAAAACGTTTACGTTTCGTAATAAATTACATTCGGGCATACCCGGAAGCACCTATACCTATCTATACTCAAACCAATACCCACAATTATACCCAATATATAAAAATTAACTCACTTTATCACTTATTAATCACTTAGGCCGGATACATACACATACACTTGATAATTAAATCAAAACTCACTTGTATACTTTCTTAAACCCCACAACTAGTACTTTCATCACAAGTTTTCATAAAGATTGACACATCACATGTACCCTAAACACCAATTTTAGCCATGTACATGCCTAGGTAGGAGGAGAAGCCTTCTTACACTTGTACTTGAAACCACTACATCACATGGTTTGGTTTTAGATGGTTTAAGGTTTCCCACTTGCTATATAAGGAAGGTCATACATACTAGCATTCATTTACATACTCCAAGCAATTCACCAAGCCACAAAACTCTCTCTATTTCCATCTATAACCCATGGCTCACCCTTATTTATTTAGGGTTTCATATAATTTTCATATTCAAGCATACAAGTATTCATTCTTAGTATATCTAAGATCATTCAAGTGCATTGGAAGCTTGGGATCTTGGTTTAACAAGAAGTATACAAGAAATATAATTAGGGTTTTCTCATTAGGGTTTGATCTTGGGTTTATATTATTGGGTTTAAGCCTAAGTATAAGCTTGTGTTCATCATCCTACTACTCATCTCTAAGGTCCATTTAAGTTTTAACATCTTCATTATTCATTTACAAGTTTACATACTTGATATATATGTTAATCACCACCTAGGTTTAATTTGATGATTTATGAGATATTACAAGACATGTATAAGTTCGAATTTTATAAGTATAACGATGAAATAGTACATGAAATGGAAGTACACACTTAATATAAGTACTAGTTGATTATGAGTTTAGTTTGTGAATTATTTTGTATTGAAAGATAATTACAAGTTTATGTATAAAAAGATCATGAGGACATAGATTTAATTTAGACAAGTGTTATGGACTTTTAAGGGACTTAATGGATGTAAGATATATGGTAGAAATTTTGATAAAAGATTTGTACAAAAGCTCTTAACAAAAGGAATGGTAAAACGTGTTTTATAAAAAGAAAACCTACAAACTGTTTTGGTACCTTTCTATTTGAATTCGTGTATAAACATGTATATTTTATGTTTTATAAGTACTTATCACAAGGATCGTAAGCATATAAGAAACTTGAAAAATGGTGCTATAACGAAAAAGATATGACATTTTTAAGTTTACAATAATTAAATGGATAAAAGTGATTTTATAAAAGTTATTTTACACAAATGCCTAATGTTACAGATCTAATATATAAAGATAAATATTTTATAAATATAGTACTTTTCATAAGGAATCCAAGGATGTAAGAAACTCGAAAAACGGATTTAAAATGAAGGTGATACGTTATTTACAAGTTTAAGTTAAAAAATATTTTTATAAAAGTAAATTTATAAAAATAGGTTACTGTTCAAGACGGTAATACTAATGGGAATATAATTTCCTGAATAAGCTCTTAATTACGAAACATGGACATAGGAATACTAAAACGCAAATTAAAACGAACAGATACAATTAAAAAACGATTCAATAATTAAAGTTATAAAAAGTATTTTTATAAACTTTCACTTATTGTTACGGTTCATAACAGTACCAAACCAAATTACAAACATAAAATTTGTTTAGAATTTTCAAATACGAATTCATACATATAAAGAACAAGCGAAACGGATTAAATATGAGTAATTATGACATTTGGAAGATACGACAATTAATTATATAAAAAGTAGTTTTATATAATTTTTATAAAACAATTAAAACTACTGTTCATCAGGGCATAAATATTATAAATATAATATTTTGATAGATTTTCTTAATACGAAACCGTGGACATAAGAAACACTTGAAACGGAGTTAAAACGATAAAAATACAAGGTTTATAAAACCGTATGCACTATCTTCACTTTTGTGCACTATTTTATAAAAACAATTAAACCAATTATATAATCAATAAAACATGTATTATTAACAAACAATCAATTGTGAGACGAAAACCACACTTTATCTTACGGATACAAATACAAACATTTGTATTCAATAAAGTACGGTTTAAACATTGTTTTGACATTTTAAAGTAAACAAAAACTATTAGGTGTTGGTGTAACTATATAACTTGTGATGTAGTATTATTAAGTACATTGTACTCATACGACCTATATTTAATTAGGTTGCATTCTGTCTTATCCGTGACGTTTCCATTCACTTGATTCATATACATCAGATTATTCACTAAGGTGAGTTCATAGCCCCATGTTTTACTATATCAATGATTTACAACTTTTGGGGTGAGAAACATGCATTGTTTTACAAATTGGATGCAAGTGTAAATTTTTATCATGATTACGTGTTTGCCTAAGTAGCGATAACCCACTGTGCCCATTCGGGTGAGTAGCTCTCACTGGTGTCACGGAGTGAACCAACAGATGTATACCATGTCGGATTGGATGTTCGGATTTTTTGGGGTATTTTATTGTTAACATCATCACGGTCAATGTGGCAATATTTATATCATTCATACATGTCGAGCTTCAGTGTCATGAGCTTAGGGAAACGAAAATACATTTTGTGATGGGAATATAGGGTTGCATAATCACGTGGAAAATCTTGGCGTCCTAACATGTATATTTACATAAACCTATGAATTCACCAACTTTATGTTGACATTTTAAAGCATGTTTTCTCAGGTCTATGAGGTACAAGAGCAAAGAAATACATTGGTGGTCAATCATTTTGGAGTCATTACATAAAGATTTAAAGGCATTGCATTTTGAGGATATTTGTTATGATCTAAAAACATTACATTTTCAAGGGTGAACAAGTTAAGCCGTTGAGCTTTTGTAACAACATTTAATAAATCCAATGTATCATTTTCAAACGACTCTTTTTGAGGTCGTTCTCATATCTTGTGCTGTTGATCTATGAAGTAACGCTCCCGGACACATTATTCCGCTGCGACCCTATTTTGTGGGTTTAACAGATTGTATCTAGAGCCAAGTTATAGAGAACCAGGTAAAATGTTTTTGCTCAGCAATAACCGTTTTCAAACTTGCAATCATTACAAAGGGTTCTAAACGAGTACATACATACACTAGTTTGTTTGCGTTAGTATTTTTACTAGATGCTTACATGATTCATATATGTGTTCATATTATATACTATACGTTCTTTGAGGTTTCTATTGTATATAAACAAATATGAGTTTGCATTCTATTCGCACATACTTCTACAATTAATTATATAAGGTGTTATTTTAATTAAATGGGGAACATTTCTTAGAAAGTTAGCACTATAGAGCTCGTAGGTCCTAAACGCTACCTAAACATTAAACTATCAAATATGATATCTCACCATCATTCATTTATTCCATGATCGCATATTCATATTTACCATATCGGTCTTTATATAATATACTTATAAAATGTTAAGTTTTGCTCATGCAAGCAGTCCATGATTTCACAACGATGGTGGAGTACCTAACATCTGTCTATATTAATTCCGAGCCATGGAGATTCCAGTAGCTTCTGATGAGGAGCTAGAGGCACCAATAGAGGATCAGCCTCTACCTGGATGCCTCACCTACAGCCCTATCACCGGGCTACATTGCTGACTTCAATCCAGAGAGGGAATGAGGAATGACCCTGAGGATGATACTGTCTGACCAGACCTTCGACGGAGAAGACAATTATTATAAAGAGAAATCTTACTGATGACGACGATGAGTATTATGTTGTGTAAGGAAACAAAGGATATTCAAGAATGAATGAGTCTGCTTCTACACCACCCACCTTTCCACACCATATCATCTTGTTTTCTAAGACCAAATCCTGTACATTACGGATGTCTATTTAACACCATAATCCACAATCACCATCTGCTAAGGCATGCATTATCGAGTTTGCTACGGCACTACCTTAATCATTACCACAACCACCAGAGAATATTCGGTCACATAAAGTATAACAAATAGAGAGTCTAGTATCTAGAATCTTGAGAGGCACCCTGGCCCATAGATAAATAGATTTGTTAGTGTAATTACTTAACAAGACTAATTATGACTAATAAGACCGATAACATTCTTGTTCGACTTATATAAAATTAAGGCTAACAATAAGATACTAATCATGGAATATTCTAATCAAGGAAATATACTAATTATGGAAAGTTACTAAAAATGGAAAGATACCTTAATCATGATCAAGTAATTTATACAAGTCCTTTATCATGTAGATCACGTGAAGCAGGAGTAGTGTCCATCTCTTTCATCCTTCGCTTTCATTTTTTTTGCTGGACATAAGGTACGGATATTCCATCCTTTCAGTAAGGACATTCTTTCTTTTCATGATTCATCCCCAGAACTGCTATGCTTCCCCATTTTTATGTCTTTTGCCATGATCCTTTACATGTTTGATTTCAGACTTATTCTATTGCCCGAGCTATATATATTATATGCATGACCATGATTTACATGACTTACCACTAGTCTGGAGCTATGGACCATGACCGTGGACAATGAGGCACCTGTGTACGACTCTTTCGCGTTGAGAGTGATTTCACGCGGCGTCCCTTTCATGTTACTACGTTATATTTCATGTTTGGCCATTATTATTCAGGGGCGTATGGGTGCATCCTAGTTTACATGTTTACACGTTCATGGTGATTGGTTGGTGTGTGCTCTACATCCCATCACATTGGAGCTGATCCCTCCACCCATATTATTATAAGAGGTCACCCCTCTATTACATGTTGAGGCAGCCCCTCTATCATATGCATGTATTCACGACATTAGTATTATGACATGTACGATTATATGAGCTCGTGGGCATTCCTTATTATCTATGTTTATACTATCCATGATATCTCATGACATCTTTACTTTGTATTACCATGCTTTACATGTTTATTTCCTATTCTTCATGACGCATTCTCTAGGTTTCCTCATGACACTGAACGCCAGGCTGAGAACAAGAGGAAGTTGGATAACACTTCTAAGAACAATCAGAACCAACAACAGCCGAACAAGAGGCAAAATACTGGCAGAGCTTACATTGCAGGGCACGGGGAGAAGAAACATTACGGCGGATCTAAGCCGTTGTGTTCTAAATGCAACTATCACCATGATGGTCCATGTGCTCCCAAATGCCACAAGTGCAACAGAGTTGGCCATCTGGCCCGTGATTGTAGGAGTTCTACAAATGCCAATACTGCTAACAACCAAAGGGGCACTGGGGCAAGTCAGAAGGCTACTTGCTATGAATGTGGGAATCAAGGGCACTACAGGAATGATTGCCCAGAGCGAAAGAACCAAAACCATGAAAACCAAACTGGAGGTACTGGAGCACGTGGAGTGGTGCATGCCTTTGGAGGAGGAGAAACCGAACAAGACCTTAACAACATTGAGGATGAGATCGACGCTTAAAAGAGAAAGTTGTCTCGCTTGCCTAGTAAACCCTAAGTTGGAACTATCTTAAACTTTATCTCCTTAGGAGTTCTTGTTGTGTTTCTCTTAAATTTCCGTTGTACGAATGATTTCAAATTATCTATCAAATCAATGTGTTGTGAAAATTTCATCAAATTTACTTTAATTCCCTAAATTAATTGGGCAACCCACTCTCTCAAATATCATGAAATCATAACGCTATTTTGACGAAAATGAGCAATGCATCGTTAGTCCTCAATTATACATGGCCTGATTAACTATATATAATTCAGGAAAGTACCATGCCGTGCTGAGAGTAGTCACCCTAAAAACTTCCTGTCAAGAAAACAATTTCCTACTTATATCATGTACTGTGTTTGCATTCATAAAACGCGTTTACTTCTGGAAATCGAATTAGTAACCATAGCAACTAAGCAGACGTTCACTCCATCTTACTATAAAGTTGACATCATCTTATACCAAATCCTAAGCCGAAAATCCGAGACACATCACTAGTCGCCCAAGGACAATTCGCTATCAAATTTGCTCGCCATTAGAGAATTTACTAAATCATCCGTTCGACATCGACTTGATGTCCTTTAGAACTTGAAAGTTTTGACGTCATAATTGATATGGATTGGTTGTCAATGTATCATGCCATAATAGCTTATGCCGAGAACATCATTCGTATTCCATGGGAAAGTAAAACCTTAATTGTCCATGGTGACAGAAGAAATCAGGGAAATGAGACTCGTTTGAACATCATTTCATGCACCAAAACTCAGAAATATTTGTTGAAAGGACTTCATGTGTTTCTGGCACATGTTACTAGAAAGGAGACTGAAGAAAAGTCAGGGGAAAAGCGACTTGAGGACATACCAATCGTTCGAGATTTTTCCGGAAGTATTCCCTGAAGAATTGTCAGGTCTTCCACAGACTCGACAAGTGGAATTCCAAATTGATTTGATGCTTGGTGCTGCACCTGTAGCACGAGCACCTTATCGATTGGCTCCTTTCGAAATGAAAGAATTGTCGGATCAACTGAAGGAACTTTCTGACAAGGGCTTTATAAGACCCAGTTCCTCACCTGGGGGAGCTCCAGTCTTGTTTGTCAAAAAGAAGGACGGATCATTTCGAATGTGCATCGACTATCGGGAATTAAACAAGCTGACTGTGAAGAATCGTTATCCACTCCTAAGGATCGACGATTTATTTAATCAACTACAAGGATCCAATGTTTATTCTAAGATAGACTTGCGATTGGGTTATCATCAGCTTCGAGTACGCGAAGAAGATATTCCAAAGACGACATTCAAGACTCGTTATGGTCATTATGAGTTCCAAGTTATGCCATTCGGTTTGACGAACGCACCGGCGGTATTTATGGATCTCATGAATCGGGTGTGCAAACCGTATTTGGATAAGTTTGTAATTGTCTTTGTTGATGATATACTAAGTTATTCAAAGAACAAGAAAGAACATAAAGAACATCTGAAGGCAATTCTGGAATTGCTTAAGAAAGAAGAATTGTATGCTAAATCCTCTAAATGTGAGTTTTGGATTCCCAAGGTACAATTTCTCGGCCACGTGATTGATAGTCAAGGCATTCACGTGGATCCCGCCAAGATCGAATCCATAAAAGATTAGGCATCTCCCAAGACTCCTACGGAGATACGGCAATTTTTAGGTCTTGCCGGTTATCATCGGAGATTCATCAAAGGATTTTCAAAAATTGCTAAGCCAATGACCAAGCTCGTGCAAAAGAAAATCGCCTTTGAATGGGGTGACAAGCAAGAAGCAGCTTTTCAGACATTGAAGAATAAGTTGTGTAGCGCACCTATCTTAGCTCTCCCTCAAGGAGCTGAGAACTTCATTGTTTATTGCGATGTGTCGCATAAAGGATTGGGTGCGGTGTTAATGCAAAATGAGAAAGTGATTGCTTACGCATCACGATAGTTAAAGATTCTTGAGAAAAATTATACTACTCATGATTTGGAACTTGGTGCAGTGGTGTTTGCTCTAAAGATTTGGAGATACTACTTGTATGGAATCAAGCGTACGGTGTTTACGGATCATAAGAGTTTACGACATATACTTGACCAAAAGGAGTTAAATATGAGGCAACGTCGTTGGTTAGAGTTGCTCAGTGATTACGATTGTGAGATTTGTTATCACCCGGGGAAAGCAAATGTTGTTGCTGATGCTTTGAGCAGGAAAGAGCGAATTAAGCAGTTAAGAGTCCGAGCCTTAGTAATGACTATTGGTATGGATCTTCCCAAACAAATCTTGGATGCTCAGACCGAAGCACAGAAACCAGAGAATCTCAAGAACGAAGATGTAGGTGGTATGATCAGGAAGGATATACCAAAGGAAAAGTTGGAACCCCGTGCTGACAGAACCTTATGCTTAAACGACAGGAGTTGGTTGCCATGTTATGGTGACTTGAGGACTGTGATCATGCATGAGTCCTACAAATCAAAATACTCCATCTATCCGGGTTCTAACAAGATGTACTAGGACATGAAAAAGCTATATTAGTGGCCCAATATGAAGGCCGACATCGCCACCTATGTTAGCAAATGTTTGACGTGTGCTAAAGTCAAAGCTGAACACCAAAGGCCATCGGGTTTGTTAGTACAACCCGAGATACCCCAATGGAAGTGGGATAATATCACTATGGATTTTGTCACAAAGCTTCCTAAGTCATCGCAAGGATATGACACCATTTGGGTGATTGTTGACCGACTTACTAAGTCTGCAATCTTTACACCAATGAGAGAGACTGATTCCATGGAGAAATTGGCGAGAATGTACCTGAAGGAGGTAGTCACGAGGCATGGAATACCTGTCTCGATCATTTGTGATCGTGACCCTAGATTCGCATCAAATTTCTGGAGGTCACTTCAGAAGGCTTTGGGTACTAACTTGGATATGAGTACTGCGTACCATCCGCAGACTGATGGACAAAGCGAGAGAACTATCCAAACTCTCGAGGATATGCTACGTGCTTGTGTGATCGACTTTGGAAATGGTTGGGTTAGACATTTGCCACTAGTTGAGTTTTCTTACAACAACAATTATCACGCTAGCATCAAGGCTGCACCTTTCGAGGCACTTTACGGTCGAAAGTGTCGTTCACCTGTTTGTTGGGCCGAGGTCGGGCAAGTTCAACTCACCGGTCCAGAAATGGTCCAAGAGACAACTGAGAAGGTCATTCAGATCAAGCAAAGAATGCAAGCCGCTCGTGACCGACAAAAGAGTTACGCCGACTTAAAGCGTAATCCGATGGAGTTCCAAGTTGGGGATAAAGTTATGCTCAAAGTTTCACCTTAGAAAGGGGTCGTATGTTTTGGCAAACGGGAGAAGCTAAACCCTAGATATGTTGGACCTTTCAAGGTGCTGGAAAAGATTGGAACTGTTAGCCCTAAAATATGGTGACTAATCCGGAATTACCTTTATCATTTATAGTCGGGTCAGGTTAGTTTAGCTAGTCGATGTCGGGACTATAAATACCCCCTCCATACTTCCATGGAGGGGTAGAAGTTCACATTTAGTAAAGTGTGAGTGTGTGTGTTTTTCTCTTTTCTCTCAACCACACACACAACTTCCCATCTCTTATCTTTTCTGTCTAATAAACATGGATCAATTTCTTTTCCATTTTACCATACCTCCAGATCTTGTGTTTAAGGGTGAATCTTATGTTTACAATTGGCATCAGAGCTAAGTGTGGATTCGTGGTTGATTATTGTGGTTAAATAAGCTCAAATTCGTGGCTTATTTTGTTCAAAAAATAGCAAGAAAAAAAATCAAAGTTTGATCTTTGTTTGTGGTTAAAGGTGTTAAAGATTTGTACTTTCGGGCTTAGATCTATCCCTTGCATCATTACTAGGTGGTTTTAACATCATTTCGTAGCTTTCAAGAAAGTTTGATGATTTTTTCTTGGCTGCGTTTTGACTAACTGAAGGGGTGTTCTTGATTGCGTTTTGCCTCTGCGTTTTGGTTATTGCGTTTTGCCTCTGCGTTTTGGTTATTGCGTTTTGCCTCTGCGTTTTGGTTATTGCGTTTTGCCTCTGCGTTTTGGTTATTGCGTTTTGCCTCTGCGTTTTGGGTATTGCGTTTTGCCTGATTGAAGACCCTTATTGCGTTTTGCCTGATTGAAGACCCTTATTGCGTTTTGCCTAGGGGAGACTTTGTCCATTTCATTTCTTGGTTTTGTTTTGTCTCAAAAGGTTGAACTGCGTTTTGTCCAAGAAACAGATCTACATTTTGACTAAAGACGCTGCGTTTTGTCCATTGAAAACTCTTGTTTTGGACTTTGGGCATATGACCGAATTGGGGAATCTATTAATCATTGTCTAATCAAAACATAACATCAAGACAAACAAGAACTTAAAAGACAAATCTAACATCAAACAAACCAGAAAACACAAACGATTATTCATTTACGGTTTTTCTATTGATTTTGTAAAATCCCGTTAAATTTTATCGGTTCTAATCATAGACTTGTAAAATCCCGTGAACGACTATTGTATTCAAAACCACAACTTCAATCACATCATATCCACTTAAGATCCAACAACTTTTCACTTCAATTCACGATAAAATGGAAAAGAAAGATACCTTATCTTCGTGTTCGGAATCAGAAGAACAACAAATGCAACTAATTCAAGACAAATCAAAAGAAAGTTGCATGGTATCTTTTCAACGACTTCATTCACACCTCAAACGTCTTTCAAACAACGACTTAAAAGGAAGTCGAACCGAGAATGGATTCGGACGTGCGTTTGCAACACTCTTTGGTCAAGACTTTGAGATTTTTACATGCACGATGTTCCTAAACATGGATCAACTTCAAAAGCAACTTGATAACAATTAATTTCTTTTCCATTTTACCATACCTCCGGATCTTGTATTTAAGGGTACCATTGCTTACAAGCTTGAGCTTCCTCAAGAGTTAAGCAGAGTTCGCAATACATTTCATGTATCCAACCTGAAGAAATGTTATTTACAGACGAACCATTAGCCGTTCCGTTGGAAGGACTCCATGTGGATGACAAGCTCCATTTTGTAGAAGAACCTGTAGAGATCATTGATCGAGAAGTCAAACGGTTGAAGAAAATCCGTATCCTAATTGTCAAGGTTCAATGGAACTCAAAGAGAGGTCCTGAGTTCACATGGGAACGCGAAGACCAATTTCAAAAGAAGTATCTGCATCTCTTCACTAAACTTGTACCTTCATCAAGTGTTGCAACTTAAGCCTTGAGGACAAGGCTCTTCTAACGGGTGGAGACTGTAACATTTCACATTTTCAGGTCATTTCCTGACTCAATTATTTCCATTATTTAATTTTAGGGTTTTATGCGTCCGCTTTTAATTATTATCTTATAGTTAAATCGCGTAAACGAAAAATCATCATCCAACGTAAAC
>BQNB010012229.1:40606-66467 GCA_026074375.1 Tanacetum coccineum | reverse complement strand
CTCATAGTATCTTTGGATTTATTCAGAGGACTATAAGTCGTTTAAGGCTCATTGAGATCCTGTTGATAAGGACCTACAAAAACCGAACCGTAAAAACCAAACCGAACCGAACCAATCCATTATACATTTTTTTTTTCAAATCTTCTAGTAATCCATTATACATAATACTGGGCTCCTAATGGACTAATGGGCTGTTTTTTAAAATTATTGGGCCTGAATATATTACCGGTTTACTAGAATATTTGAAAATATTAAATGTCAAAGTTTATTTTCTATAATGGCAAATATTATTGGGCCTTTTTAAGATTTAAAAATACTGGGCTCATTTAGGCAAATTTTATTTTATATAACGGGAAAGTTAATAAAAAAAATTAATAATTTTTTTTGAAGAAACCGAAAAACCGAGAAATCGAACCCGGAAAACCGATTGAAACGAGAAACCAAACCGAGAAAAACCGACCAGTTTCGGTTATGGTCACACAAAAAACCGAACATTCGGTTTTGGCCAAAAACCGACCCAAACCGAACCGTGCACACCCCTAAGTTTAAGTATACTTATACATATGAACAATTTACTACATAAAAGTCAAGTTACAAATTCGGACTGAAATCTCACTTTTACCATTTTTGATGCCATTAATAAACCATAAAGAGTTGGTTGAACATCCAACTGGTTCAGAACCTACATGATTTTATCTAGGTCTCATAGTTTTAACTTTTTAACCAACTCAGTCCGTAAATGTTACTTTTTATACCATCTGTACAGCAAGGTCAGAATCAACTAGTTTTAGTATTTTGATCATATCTCACTCAATATTCACTTTCTAGAAATCATCCAATTTGCCAAGTGTTCATAAGAGAATTTTCTACAACCTAATGTAATCAAATCCAACCTCAAACCTGTTGAAAATTACCAAACCTACTGTTCATTACAGCCCCTAATTTCTATGATTATTTCACTTGTTTCAATGGCCATTTTAGCTATAATTAACCTAGATCTACACATGCATTATCATTTTCATTGCTTGATCATCATACATCATGCATGTACATATACAATTGAAAATCAAAAGAGAACATAAACAAAACTCATGAGATTTTACCACAAGAAATATGAAGAAAATGATCAAATGATCAAAACAATAACAAAGCTTCAATCTTCAACTTGATCTTCACCCAAAATAATTTTTGACCATCATTTTCTTTACCCAATAGACCTTATAATAACTTGTATAATCTCAGCCCCAACTTGTGTATAACCTTCTTGAATACTCCTTTAAATCACCTCCAAAATGCAAGGATTACACTAGGTATTCATGTTTACTAGTGTGCTTATTATTTGATCTTTAAAATTTTTATAGATTGGTGTTTTTGCTGTTATATGTGGCGTTAAGATGGGGGAAAGAAGAGAGCAAATGCAGATTTTTGAGTGTAACTATGACTAGTGTGTGTGTGATTTAGGTCAAAGCAAGTTTATATAGGATTTTAGACCAAATGCCAAGTGTTTAGGGCAATGGCATGAATCAATGCCAAGGGGACACCTCCCCCTTGGTTTATCCACCCCAAAGGGGTTATAGTTTAGTGGGTTGAGTTTAAAACTTGACTCATAATTTGTAAACGCGGGTATTATCAAAGGCCGATATTTAAAAAGGTACGTTTTGTAGTCGTTTTTCGTAAAAAGTAAAAATAGTACGAGACACGAAAAATAAAAACGAATGAAACAAAATTATATCTACGGCATTTTGAAAATGTAAACGTCGATGCTTAACGTAGAGTTCGCCGGTTACTTGTAAACGTCACGTAAATTACAAATGTAAGCCCTAATTCTCCCGATTAGTCATGAGTTCATATCTCAACATAAAAATGAAAATTATAATTAATACTCGAGAATAAAATAACGACCTAAAATTGACGGATTGTCACAGTTAAGGAACACTATCCTAATTGAATGGAAAATAAAACTCTCATGAATTAAACCTAACCTTATACTACATGAGAAGATGATCCTATCAACCGTAATACATTGTATTATTTTGTTTGTTTGTTTAGAATTGATACCTATCTTTATTACAAACTCTTCTTATATAAGATAAAAGTACAAGGGTAACATGTGGTGATGGTTGTTGAGCTATTTCATGCATCAAGCGGAGTTTCCTTTTTGAAAAAGTAACAACCATTCTTTACAATTACTGATGACACTTGTGTCCACATTTCTGGAAACTCCTTGTACTCCTTTCTTTTGATGGTCCTCACACATATTTTTTTTGTTTCTTCACGAAGATAGATATTGAGAGTCAGGGAGACATTTGTCAAATCTTAGTGACTCTCATGTTGTTTATAGCTCAAGTACTTCACTTACTGACACCGCATTAGTAAGGTAAAGGGTTTCTTTAGTTGGTCTTCGACGTCCCTGAAGCTTGATGTTGAGAGAGTTTTTTACAACACTCACTGATTTATTTATTAGTAAGGAAATTTTATGTTCAAATATTTTCAAAGACAACTGGGACAAATTTTTGGCCCGAAAAATGTCCTAAGGTCTCATTCTATAATCCTATTCTCTCTTCTCTTCTCTCCTTGTGCCGATTTTGAGATCCCCCTTAGTAAGGGATTTTGAGCTTGCTACTTTTAGTATATCAAGAACTCGGTTGTCAATTATTATTAGTCGGTGAATTAGCATTCGGGTAACATGGTAGACGTGTAGTGTGGATACACGTAGAGGTTACCTACCTTGGTAACTCGGTTAGGTTTTGTGCTTCTTAACTATCACACATACTTGATCAATAAAGTTTCATTGTTTGATAGCTTTATATTTGCTAAAAGGTATGCATTTCCTTTTATATATTTATGTTAATTATATATTCTATATGTGTTTAATTTCTGCTTCGTAGCTCGTATATTATTAGTGTAGTAATAGGGTATTAGATCACTAATTCCAACATGTAATGTCAACTTTCTCATAGCATGACTTCAACATTTCATTCTTGAATTCCGTACCATTATCCGTTCGAATAAATCTGCCCGTGGCACATAAAGTAACTTGAATACGAGTGATAAACTTCTTAATCATTTCTGGAGCTTCATCCTTTGATCGAAGAAAATACACCTATGTGTAACGTAAATAGTCATTAACAATCACCAAGATCTACTGCTTGTCATTTATACTCTCCACTCTCATTGGACCACATAATTTTATATGAAGTAATTGCAGCCTTTCATCAATACTTGTTATCGGTTTTGATTTGAGAATGGCGTGTTTACTTTTTCCCTGTTTACAGGCTAAACACAAATGGCCTTTATCGTATTTGAAGTTTGGAAGACCGACAACCATGTCTTGTTTGGAAAGTTGGTTGATGGTAGCAAAGTTTAAATGTGATAAACGTCGATGCCATAACCAAGATTTCGTTGAAGAGGCCTTAGACATTAAACACACAGGAGAAGAAGCTGCCATTTCAGAAATGGAGATTGTGTACAAGCTAGATTCACGAGAGCCGGTCAAAATATTATCTCCTTCCAAATTCCGAATATAGCATGTCTTTGAATGGAAGGCGGCCTCAAGATCTTCATCGTAAAATTATCCTACAGAAAATAAGTTTGGGCCTTATCCTTCAACGTAGTAAGCATGACAAATCGTGACATTACCGTGAACGTAGTCCTCATATCCGAGATCGCAGTGAAGTGATCATTGCCAAAGTAGACAGTTTACGTGAACTTCTCAACGAAGTTTCTCAGCAGTGTAAGATTATGTGTCATGTGCTTGAAGCACCCACTATCAACGATCGATATGCATAGTTAAATCACCCGCAAAACATGAAGTAGACAAAGATAGAGTGGGACAGTTTGGCTACCCATGTTCATTTAGGAACTGAGGTCTTAGAATTAGGTGACGCATTATCCCTATTCTTAGATACATTCAGACTTATTGTCTCGGATTTAGCTTTAGGTGACCAAGTAAATGTACTTGTGTGTTTGATAACACTCCAAATATATATAAATTATCTCCCGTTAATATGTAAATTATCTATATAAATATGTTAAATATCAATTATTTAGGTACTTATTTGTGTAATAACTGTTTTAGGACTAAAAATAACAAAAAAGGATAAGAACGCAAAAGATATTCGTGAAATGGACTAACGACCGTTAAAAGAAGGATCTAGAAATTAAGAAAAGAAGTATTAACTGATAAACGCCAAAGTACGGCACACATATTCTAAAAGTACGACGTACTTTGGATTGTGGAGAGTGAGAATTGAATGCTGAGTAGAAGTACGGTGCACTTCTGAAGAAGTGCGGCGCACTTCAGCCTACAGTTACACAAAACTCATTAAAACTTGCATTGAAGAGTGTGCCTTTTCACTTGCTTTGGTGCACGACTTAAGCTGCTTGGAGGCTATATAAAGGAGCCTAATCTCAGGGTTTTAACACATCTCAATCACACAATAACACACACAATCTCAAAATCAAGTTAGGGAGAAGTTTTTGGGAAAAGTTGAACTTCTTCTTGGTTCATCAAAATTCCCAAGTTCTAAATCATACAAGGAAGATGCAATCCGAGCTAAGGAGGGCTGTGATAAAGCACTAAGAAGTTTGGAGTGGAATTTTCAAGTTTCATATAGTTTTCGTTTGGGAAATGTAACACCCCCAAAATCACAACGCAGCGGAATACCACTTTGGGGTGCTACTTCATAGCTCATACACACGAGTTACAGAAAACGGCCTCAAAAGAGACGTTTGTAAGATAAGTATCACATTCGATTTTATTAAAAGATTAGAGTACATAGGTCCCAAAACAGTTGTAGAAAAATAATTCTAAATAAGTCACAACACGACTCGATTTATCAAAAATCCTCTTATCAAATGTGAATTGTTCACCGGGTCCAAATCCTTGATATCCACGCATCATTCCCCTCCAAGCAAGCACAAGCATAATCACCTGGGATAAACATGCTAAAAACGTCAACAAAAGTTTAGTGAATTCATAGAGTTTATAATTAAAAGCAGAACACAAGCCTAGTGGCAAAATCTTGTAAGCATATAGTAAAACTTTTTGATCTATTATCGCATTGAGCTCGTGACACCGACACCTTAACACAGCATATATCTTTTCATATGCTTACAAATTTGCCCCAAAACAAGGTATCATTGCCACATAGCTACTCGTCTCCATACAAAATGTCTGTTTGACAGGGTGTTCACCGTAGGATCCATACCCCGGACGGGGTTGTCAAACCCAATAGATCTATTTAATGTACAAGCGTCTTACCCCGAAGGCGTAAGTTAACGGTTCACGATATTAAGGACTTTAGCAATAGCGACTCATGCAGATAATTACCAAAAACAGTTCCAGCTTAGAGTAAAAGAAAATCACTTGTGTTCACCTTTTCAAATCAAGCATGTATCCCCCTTGCGGGTTTATAAAACAATCAAAACCTTTAAAAGCGATGCTATGAACTCACCTTGATTTTGAAGATAGAGATCAACAATGCACAATCACAGAATATCAACAAACAAATAGCTCAACCACGACCTAGAATTATGTCGCGCAATTAGAGAAATAATAGAGTACGATTGACTCATACATTGATCACAACATACGTATTTACATATATTATTTAATAAGAAGCATGGTATGGAATCCACACTTACACCCCTAATTCTTATTAAACGACTTAGGACTAAAATCCCACTCATAATTAAGTTGCATCTCATTTTTGAAAACTTTCTATTTATAGACTTGCCATTCCTAGAAATGATCGATGATTCCAAAAATAATGTAATCCCCGAAATAATATTTGTTATTATTTTTATCAACCCGAACAACACTTATGACGACTAAATGACATTTTTAAATTCTTGTTTGACTTTTACTTTGACTTTTTATTATAAATTTTTCTTAAGTCTGACCCATTAAAAATGACCCGCTAAAATACATTTTCACGTCTCGGACTCTAAAGCATTTTATTGGTCCCAGTTAACTTCTAATGACCGAGTTCCTTAAGCTTGTTTAAGGTTTAGTTATGCTAGATAAATCAAACACAACTTAGTTTAAGAAACTTTGTTTGATAATACTAAAGATTATGCGAAATCTAATTTTTAATATAAGAAGAATTCTTTAGTAACACAAAACAATGTAATGTCAACAATAAAAGCTCCAATATTATTATTACAAATAATACGAATACTCTCCTAGTATTAGGGTTACAAAACTTTGAAGCTATGAATTATACGACTAAGATACATAAACAAAAGATTTCTAGATGGAAAACTCTATGCCATAGGACCTCCTTTTATACACCAAGGAGTCCTAGTCGATTTACAATATATTACTAAAACTTAGATTATGCTCAAAGATCTATTCTGTAAATAACAATCCTTATTTCATAAGTTATCTTGATCTTCAAGCAATCTTTATCTTTCAGCAGTTGTAATCTTTTAGCAATTATAACTTTGTATCAGCAGCATTAACTCTTAACAAGCAGTAGTAACTTATACACCAGCAACATTAACTTAGCAGCAGTAACTTTAAGAAGGCTTTTAATCCTAACAATCCTCCCCTAAACTTGATATTCTTATTCAAAATATCAAGTTTCATTCAAAGCTTCATAATCACCAGGAGTATGCTTCCAAACACTTCATTGATTCTTGAGCTGTTTTGTAAGAAGTTTAAGAAGCTGATATACCATTTCACTGAAACGATCACATTGAAGCTTCTTGTTTAACATATCAATAATTGTAGCAGGTGTAAGGGGATATCTCTTTTCTACCAGCATATGAATGTGTATATGTTGCATCCTTTAAGAATGAACTCTACATGAGTCATATATTTTCCAATCCAATACTCTGTAATCCTGTTGATTCCTACACACTTGATCTTCAACATGTGGATCAAACATTGTCTTTAGATTACCCCATATCACTCTCTCATAGCCCTCCTCTGGCCTTGTTGATCTATGCTTAGCTTTTACCAATTTCTACAGGGTTTCCAAATCTTCCCAGTCAAAGCTTTTGAGCATATGACTGAAGACTAAGTACATCTTTGAACTTCTATCAGCCCCGATTATCTAGTAATAGGTTTTTTTTCCTTCTTTATAGATCTTGTAGTCAACAATGCTTGGACGCTTAGTTGCCAAAGGAATAGCATCAATTGCTACTTCCTCTTTATCAAGAACAACTTCTATTAGTCATTGAAGCTTTGTTATTTCATTATCCTCATCCACCTTTTGCTTTTTGATAGACTCTTGTTGAATATCTTCTCCTGCTCTCTTAGAACTTCCTTCTGTTCTTGTATCACTGCCTTTTGCTCTTACTTCATTGCCTTCTACCAATTTTGTATCCATATCTACAAATGTGTTTACCCTCTTCATAGCTTTGTCAAATAACTTCTGAATATCATCAAAGCTTTTATTCTTCAACTGATTGTGCTTGTATCCAACCATGTTTTTCAGATAAGTAGATATTGTATTTCTCTTTTGAGCTTTAGTTGGTGGTTTGTTCCTTATTTCTTAAGCTCTTATTGCTGCAAAGTGCTTCTTTTTTGCTTCTAAGAATTGTACAAACAACTTGGACTTCTCTTCAATACTCAACTTCTTTTGTTTTTCTACTTGCATTTGTTAAGCCATTTGATAATCAGCATCTATCATTGCTTTCAAATTATCCCATGAAATAATGTTGGCTTCTTCTTCTCTTTGAGCTTTTTCTCTGGCAAGCCTTTCTTCTTCTTCTTCAGCTTGTAACTTGAAAGCAAGTTCTTCATCAATACTGATTTGATCTTTCTTCTTCATTTTCACAGGTTCTTCTACCATAATCCCTTTGCCTTTGTCTTTTGATGGTAGTTGTTGAGGTCTTATTCTTGTTGTAGATTTACTCTACTCTCCTATCACAACCCCTTTGACTTTGGGGTTCGCACTTCTGATCCATATTAAAGTCTGAGCAATAGTCAAATCATCAGCAATTACAGTTTTAGTTGGACTAGTAGTACTAATCTCAACACTGGCAATAGTAACTACTTCACCAGCAGTAGTAACTAGATCAGCAGTACTAACTTCCATTTCAGCCACATTAATCTCTTTTCAGCCATATCCTGTCTTGCAAACACTTCTTCATCATCAAGAATACCTGTATCAAACATTTCTTCATCACCATACCTCCCCTGAGTTCCATGAACCAATGTAATCTCTTGAGCTTGAGCAGTCTTTGTATTCTCCAGGTTAAGGACTCTTTGTTAAAATTTGATATAAAATTCCATCAATTCATTGAGTTTCAGCCTATCCTCATCACTTTGAGGTATGTTAACTCCTGCAAGCAGTGAATCATTGGATGTTTTAGACACATTCTCAAACCTAGTTCGAGCAATTATGTCCCCCATGGTGTCTTGGCACCTGGGACCACTACCTGAACTAGTTCCTAAGAAACTTGGTTCATTAAGTGTTGCCTTGGATCGGGTCTTATCTATGTTACCACCGTCCTGCTCTGCTTCTAAGCTAGAAGTAGTAGTGGCAGCCATTACCAAATTGTCATCCATCTCCTCATTGAGAGCCTTATCTGCAACATTGTCTGTAGGACCACTAGGCTGAGGTACCTTAGTGTCCTTTCTCTTTGGCCTTCTTGATCTTTGTTTTAGTTGTGGTTGAGATGTTGATGGTTGAATAATGGTAGGTGTGTGTTGGGGATCAGTGGGCATTGCTGAACCTTTACCCTGTTCTTTTTGAGCTTGTACCATCATTGTAGGAAATAAAGGTGTGTCTCTTCTAGAAAATCCTTTCCCTACCCTTCTCATGTTTCTAAAAATCTTCTTAGTATGAGAGGATGTAACATAAATCCTTTTATGATTTGACATTCCTTCCAGTTGTTTCTCCAAAAACACTTGTACAAATCTTGGATACATTAAGAATTTACCAGACACATTCTCCAAGTTCTTCACCATACTTTCAAAAATGTATTTTGAAAAGTTGAACTTCTAGTTTGTAGCTAAACAGATAATTGCAGAAGCCATAGTGCTACTAAATTCATTCCATGCAGTAGTCTTAGCACTTAGGCATTGCAAAATGGTATGAATAAAGAATTTCCATTGAGGAGAAAAGACTGCCTTATATAATGTAAGCTTCTGTGAAAGTTTTTCATACCCCATCCTTGTAAGTTCTTCAAAAATGGTAGCATTTGGCAAGTAATCCGTACCTTCCTCATCATTCAGTTGAAGGTCACGTCTAACAGATGCTTCAGCAATGATTATCTTCTTCCCATCTACTAGGGATTGTAACTGTACTTCCCTATTGATAGTTTTCACCTTGACAGTAGCCCAGAATTGTTCAATGCACGAAGTATAGATAGTGGGATTGATCGTTAGTGCATATCATATAAGGTTTACATTTAGAAAATCACTATAAGCTCAAACCCTTCACTTTTAGCGGGTTTAGACAAAAATGCGACCAAATTGTGAGTATCAGCAAACTGTAGGGTCGTCATTGTGGTGGTTTTGATGATGAATGATGAAATTGAGTTAGGGTTTGTGATTAGAGAGTATATGATTAAATGAAATCGATCAAATGAGTAATTGAAACCCTTAATCGAAGTATTTATGAAAATACCCTCAATAGCATTAACATTCACCAGCAGTTGTAAGTTATGCCTAGGAGCATTAACTTTCAACAGCAATAGTAAGTTTATGCCTAGCAGCATTAAGTTATGCCTAGCAGCATTAACTTTAAGTCATCAGCATTAACTCCAATTCTAAACATTCTGTCTGTTTTTAATATATTCAACTCTCTTTCTGTTTTTCAACTCACCACTTCTCTCAATTCTTTTACTCAATAAAACTCTCTATCTGTTTTTTTTATTCCACACATCTCTCTTTCTGTTTTTATTCTCACCAACTCTCTTAATTCTTTTTCTCACCAAATTACTCTGTTTGTTTTTACACATCTCTCTTTCTGTTTTTATTCTCACCAACTCTCTTAATTCTTTTTCTCACCAAATCACTCTGTTTGTTTTTACACATCTCACTTTCTGTTTTTATTCTCACCAACTCTCTTAATTCTTTTTCTCACAATTTTCATAATGTTAATTATACAAGCAGTATTAAGTATAACTGACAGCATTAACTTAGCAGTATTAAGTATAACTAGCAACACTAATTATGCTTAACAGCATAAACTTTTAATGACATGAAAAATAGTACTAATTCATACAAAACTCTACAAAAATATAAAGAGATAAAAGATTTTAAGGATTTAGCATTCCAATACTAGCAATCAAATATTGAAACCTACTTACATCAAAAGCTTTTGTAAGTAAATCTGCAATATTCTTGTCAGTATGGATTTTAACCATATGAATCAACTTCTTTTCATTTCAATCTCTAATAAAGTGATGTCTAATCTCTATATGCTTTGTTTTTTAATGAAAAATAGGATTCTTAATTATGCAAATAGTATTGTTATTATCAATAAAGATTTTGATATGCAAGAAATTATACCCATAATCAAGTAATTGACTCTGAATCCAAAGCACTTGTCCATAGCAACTTGAAGCAGCCATATACCAAAGAACCAATTTTGGTTGACCTTTTAAGTACCTAAAGATCCTTTTTACAGCATGAAAATGTGAAACCTTTGGGTTGAATTGACACCCTCCTGTTGTAGACTTCCTATCCAAGCTTGCTCCAGCATAATCACTATCAGTGTATGCTACCAAATCAAAAGGTGAATCTTTTGGATACCAAAGGCCCAATTTAGGTTGACCTTTTAAGTATCTAAAAATTCTTTTCACAGCATGAAGATGTGACACTTTTGGGTTGACTTGGTATCTTGCACAGGCACACACTGCAAACATAATATCAGGTCTTGAAGAAGTAAGATACATCAATGAACCAATCATTGATCTATATAAATGAACATCCACTTCTTCACCATCTTCATCCTTGAGCAAAAGCTTTTGAGTTTCCATAGGTGTGCTTGCTGTCTTGACATCAGTAAAACCAAATTTCTTCAAAATCTTAGTCACATACTTGTCTTGACTGATAAAAATCCCATCCTCCTTCTGCTTTACTTGCAGTCCTAAGAAGAATGTGAGTTCACCCATAGAACTCATCTGAAACTTCTTATGCATCATCTTCTCAAACTCAGTGCATAATGACTTCTTTGTAGAGCCAAAAATGATATCATCTACATACACTTGAACTAACAGAATATCACCTTTGTCCCTTCTGATAAACAAAGTCTTGTCTATCTTTCCTCTCTGAAACCCATTGTCCAACAAATAAGTTGACAAGGTTTCATACCAAGCTCTAGGAGCTTGATGCAGTCCATAAAGTGCCTTTTCTACTTTGTATACTCTGTCAAGGAAGTTTGGATCTTCAAATCCTGGTGGTTGACAAACTCCTTTTCAATCTTACCATAAAGAAAAGCACTTTTGACATCCATCTGGTACAACACAAAGTCTTTAAATGAGACATAGGCTAAAAATAGCCTAATTGCTTCAATTCTTGCAACAGGGGCAAAGACTTCATCAAAGTCAATCCCTTCTTCTTGTGTGTACCCTTGAGCAACCAATCTTGCTTTATTTTTAATCATAATTCCTCTTTCATCATTTTTATTCTAGAAGACCCATTTAGTGCCTATGGTAAATCCACCAAGGTCCAAACCTTTTGTAATTTAAATTATAGAAGCTCATCCTGCATAGCTTCTATCCAGCTTAGATCCTATAATGCTTGGATTACCTTCTTGGGTTCTACTTGTGATAAGAAGGCGGCAAACAAGAAATTTTGAAAGTCTTTATGGTTTGTTCTTTGCTAAACTGAATTAAACAAACCATGTTCTTCCAAATTCTTTGTCATTCTTCTTGTTTGAGGTGCTGAATTCAAGTCTCTAATAATTTGTTCAACTGGATGATCGTTGTGTACTCTTGTAGTTGGAATAGGACTGATAGGCATAAATGCATCCAAATTGTGCATGTCAGCCTCTGCACCAACATTTTCATCATCATCTGAATACACAATATCTTCTAAAGCAGGCGTATTTGGTTCATTTGGAAGTTCAATGCTTGCTTTTCTACCAACAGCATTAACTTCATTTGTGCTAGCAACATTAACATTATTAGTGCTATTAACACTAACATTCTTCTCTTGATCATCTCTTTCATCCTCTTTACTTGGATAACCACATTCTTTTCCTAGTTCTTCAGTAACCTTCTTTTCATCATCTATTGAAGGTTTGAATCCAGCATCAGGAGAACTCTTTGAAATTTGAGAGAATGGTGGATCAGCAGTCCATAACATAATCTTCTGAAGTTAAATCCAGCATCAAAGGAACCTTGAATTTTGAGAGAGTAGTGGATCAGCAGGCCACAATGGTAGCAGAATGTAATATTTGCCCGGTATTGTCTCCCTTCTAGCTTTACCTGCATCTTCACATGCGTTTGTACTTGCATTACCATTAGACTGATTTCCTGTAACAATTGGCTTATAATTCATTGATTTTATTAGTGCATCAATATCAAAAAGCCAACTTGGTCCACTTCCTACAATATTAGGTGTATTCTCACTAAATTGAACATGCGGGTTCTCTTCAACTATCCTTGTTCTACTGTTGAATACTCTAAATGCTTTAATATTGATTGAGTACCCAACAAAGAATCCTTCATCAGCCTTACCATCAAACTTGCCTAAGTGATCTATGGTATTGAGAATTATAACAAGACACCCAAATGGTCTCATAAAGCCTAAAGTTGGTTTTCTACCAAGAAAAAGCTCATAAGGGGTCTTGTTATGAGTCTTAATTATTAATACCCTATTTTGAAAATAGCAAGCAGTATTAACTGCTTTAACCCAAAAAGTAGTAGGTAGCTTAGAATTAGCTAGCATTGTCCTAGCAGCCTTAATTAGTGTTCTATTTTTCCTCTCAGCTACTCCATTTTGTTAAGGAGTTCTAGCTATACTAAATTCTCTTTTAATACATTTTCTTTCACAAAACTGATTCATCTCCTTATTCTTGAACTCAATTCCATTGTCACACCTAATTAACTTGAAAAAAAAAAAAACCCAATTGATCTATTAGATATACTACTCATTAAATAAAGGATCTTAAGATGCCACTAGTCTCATCCTTAGTAGCTAGAAAGAAAACCCAACTAAACCTACTGTAATCATCTGTGACAACTAGGCAATACATCTTTTTCATTAAGCTTTTTACAAATGTTGGACCAAATAAATCCATGTGCAACATATGTAAAGGTTGGCTGATTGAACTTACTGTTTTGGACTTACAAGAAGCTCTATGTTGCTTTCCCTTTTGACAAGCAACACAGGTTTGATTATTTTCAAAAAGTTTTGAAGGTAAACCTCTTACAAGATTTCCCTTAATCAGTTTATTCATAGTTTTGAAATTTATGTGTCCAAGTCTCCTATGCCAAAGTTTAGATTCATCAGATGTGGCTTTTGCAAAGAGACAAGTTAGACCTCCTTTAGGAACAATATTCTTTAAATCAACACTATACATATTGTTCTTTCTAGGAACTTTAAGTAAAACATGACTTTCATCAGTTAACTTAAAGTTTGGAGATAAAACAATACATTCAGTGTCATTAAAGAGAACACTATTCTTTTTGTCACACATTTGTGAGACACTAAAGAGGTTAAACTTTAACTCTCTTACAAAATACACATTCTCAAAATCTAAATTACCAGTTTTGATTGTACCTCTGCCTGTGATTTTCCCTCCTTTGGGGTTACCTCCAAAGGAAACATATCCTCCATCAATCTCTTCATAGTCTGTAAGATAGGACATGTTCCCTGTCATGTGCCTTGAGCATCCACTAACAATCACTCCTTTATCCTGTAAATCCATTTGTGGATTGCCCTGCACATTAGTTAAGAAAATCAGTTTCGTTTGGGGACCCAAGTCATCACTGACTTCGATCTGCCTTGTGCATCAACATAATCAAACTTTTTTAGGGTGATTGATGCATTGTTGTATTTAGAAACATAGTCTAACACTTTAGTCTTTGGTTTCCAAACCCAACAAGCTGAGGCCTTAACAACATTAACATTATTTCCCTTAACAGCATCAACTACTGCTTTTGGCCTAGCAGCATTAACTACTTCTTTTGGCCTAGCAGTATTAAATTTTTTATCCTTAACAGTATTAACATTCTGATTAAAATTACTGTTTTTAAATGTTGTATTCTTGTGAATGGGCTACTTAACAGTCAAATGTGCTGGTTTAGAAACATTTGTCATTGGTCTAGCACTATTCATTGTTATTTTTGGGTGAGCAGTATTAATTTGTCTGGCAGTATTAAGTGATACTAGGCAAGACTTTATTAGTATTGCTCTTAGAACCATGTTCTTTTTAGGGCATGGGTGAGTCTTTTTGGCAAAATTCTGATGATTCACCCTTTTAGCATTATTCCAAACAAGTTTTGTATTTTGAAACTGTTTTTGATTCACCTTTTTACAATCTACCTGCAAGTGATCAAAACTTCCACAAACATAACAAGCTTTATTAAATATCTCAAAATTACTTCCTAATCTTTGAGACATCATATTATTCCAGTTTCTTTAATTGCCTCTAGGAATATGAATGTTTTGCCTATTTTGCTCAACATGATTGACAGTTTTCCTAGCAGACTTTTCTTGTTGTTTAGGTTTGACAAACTATATCTTAGCAAAACTAGGCTTAAATGTTTTCTTTTCAATCTTAGCCTGAGGCACATCATCTTCCTTATTATCAGACACCCAATCCTCAATAATTAGAGCACCATTATTCTTCCTAACTGCTTTAGGCTTTGCTTCACTAGCCTTAGCTTCACTGTTCTCAACTATAGGCTTAATAACTATAGGCTCACTTATAAACTCTTCTAAACCAATGAATGACAGGTCAGGTTTTGGAGGCATAAAGCTTCCTGTATAATAAGGTGGAACAACATTATACCCTAAACTTGTTTTGTACTTATCAACTATCTGATAGTCTATTAGTTTGCTTAAGTTTTTAGATGAATTCTCAAAATTTTCTACTGTTAGCTAAATTTCATCTTTTTGTTTTTGAGCCAGTTCCAACTTCCTTCTAAGCTTTGTAATGGCTACTTCTCTTAAATGAATATCATGTTTTAAGACCTTGATATCTTCCTCATAAATAGACTCATTTTTATTATAAACTAGAAGTCTTGCCTCTATAGACTCTAAACCTGTTTTATAAGCAATAGCATTTAACTTAGATGTCCTTAAGTCTTTTAACAGTTGTTCATTTTGTTCTTTAAGAATTTTAATATTTTCCAAACAAGATGATGAACAGTTTGAATCAGTAGATACCTCAGAGTTAGAACTTGTAGAAGAGTAAGCCATGAGTGCAAAGTTAGTTGGACCTTCTTCTGCTTGATCACTCCAATTATAACCAGGAACACATAAGAAAAATCCCCCAAAAAAACCCCCCAAAGCTAGAAGTATTTGTTCTCCACTGCACAACCTTCTTGTGTTCTCCCTATTCTTGTTTTCTTGAAGCCCTGCACTCTCTTGCAAAGTGTCCCCTTTTGTGGCAGTTGTAACACTCCACCTTGGACTTATCAAACCCAATGGTCTCAGTACCATTCACAGAAAACTTCCTTCTAGTGTTCTTCAAGAATCTCCTTGCCCTCATTGTTAGCATAGCCATCTGCCACCTTAAATCCATCTCTTCTAAATCATCAGGATTAATTTGTTGCAAGTCCTCATTGTCAAGTTGTGGACTGTTTGGTTGACTTGCAAAGAAAGCACATATGACAGCATCACTCAAGTTGTCAATTGTTGTTGAGTTAACAGCAGTAGCTTGAGTGCTAGCAGTTGTAGCACCATGAGCAGTATTAACTGCTCCATTTGTACTGTTGGTGCTGTTTGAGGACACAAAGGCTACGTTTTGTGTGTTTGTGCTTGAGCTTGATGTCCCTTTGACCTCTGGTTCATAGATCTTCAGGTTGTTGTAAAGATCATCCAAGCTTAATGTATCTATCTTAGGCTTGTTCCTCCACACAATGGTATGTGTGTTCCATTATGGTGACAGACTTCTTAAGAACTTATGATTCACATCTTTTTGTGAGATACTTTCACCATAAATCTCCAACTAACTGATAAGCTTTTGAAGCCTATCAAAGGTTTGATCTAACACCTCTGAGCTAGATGCAGTAAAATTTTCATACTGCTACTTTAGAAGATTCCTTTGAGTCTTTTTAGTAGCAGTATTCCCTCCAAACCTCTTCTCAACAGCCTGCAGCAATGACTTGGCATCCTTGATGGAGTTAAACTTCAATTGATGTTCATTAGAGATGCCCATCAACAAAGTGCTTCTTGCCTTCAACTCTAACCTCCTTTGTGCCTTTTCTTCAGCAGTTGTAGTCTCAACACCTTCAACAACTTTTGTTATTGGAGGTGCATTACCATTCTCTATGACTTCCCATAGAGAATAATCAATCATCTGGATGTACTGTTCCATCCTCATCCTCCAAAGCTCATACTCACCTGGTTTGAGCATAGGCACTTTTGATTCAGCCACCATATGTACTGAGTCTTGATCCATGTCTTTTTAGCAAAGTTTCTCAAAGCAACAAGCTCTGATACCACTAGTTGGTCCCAGTTAACTTCTAATGATCGAATTCTTTAAGCTTGTTTAAGGTTTAGTTATGCTAGATAAATCTAACACAACTTAGTTTAAGAAACTTTGTTTGATAATACCAAAGATTATATGGAATCTAATCTTTAATATAAGAAGAATTCTTCAGTAACACAAAACAATGAAATTTCAACAATAAAAGCTCCAATATTATTATTACAAATAATACGAATACTCTCCTAGTATTAGGGTTACAAAACTTTGAAGCTATGAATTATACGACTAAGATACATAAACAAAAGATTTCTAGACGGCAAACTCTATGCCCTAGGACCTCCTTTTATACACCAAGGAGTCCTAGTCGATTTACAATATATTACTAAAACTTAGATAATTCTCAAAGATATATTCTATAAATAACAATCCTTATCTTATAAGTAATCTTGATCTTCAAGCAATCTTTATCTTTCAGCAGTTGTAATCTTTCAACAGTTGTAACTTTGTACCAGCAGCATTAACTCTTAACAAGCAGTAGTAACTTATATACCATCAGCATTAACTTAGCAGCAGTAACTTCAATAAGGCTTTTAATCCCAACACATTTTGATGTAAAACGACGTTTTGGACAACTTTTTAGTTTTACCCGAAACTCAAAGGAAAATGATGAAAATGCCCCTGCAAGTTTTTGCAGAAAATTAACCTCTTTTTAAAATAATGCAGAATTTTTCTTTTAAGTTTTTGACCCGTCATTAAGCATTTTTAGACTTAGTTAGCCTCGCGACAAAGTAAATTAACATTCCGAACAACTTTCATGTTTCGGCCGAAGGCCGAAACGGACTAGAAAATGAACGTTTTGCCCCATTAATTTTCTGCACACTAATAGAAAATACTTTTATTTTCAAATCTTTGGTTTGGTCCAATTTATTCATTTCAAATCGTTAGACTCTAAAATTTATACCGTAAAAGCGAAACGTCGTTCCGGACAATTGTCATGTTTCGCCAGATGATCAAAACGGGCTCGAAAGTGTTCAAAACGTCCGCTTTATAGCTGTCATGTATATATATATATATATATATATATATATATATATATATATATATATATTAATATATATATATATATATATATGTGTGGATAATATAATATATATGTTAATATATATATAAATTCCAAACTTCAATCGGCCATAAGAACTTCGTTATTAAGAGTTACGGAACGATTCACCTATCAAAACATTCATTAGAACGAACAGTATCAAATTTCTAAATCAAAAAGCAGTTTTTAAAATTTCTCGACCCTCAAAATACGTGCCAAACTTTCTGCTAAAAAATACATTTTTGAACACCCATTAAATCTTTATTTTCACTTCACAACAACTTCAAAAATACTCTTAACTAACCTATCTCCGTCATCTAGATCAGCCTCAATCACCCAAACTTCACCAATCACTAAATCTAACTAATGCATGTGTGGATCCATAATATGCAATATTGAAAATGCAAGTTCAAACAAAAACAAAATTAAAAGTAGTATAAAATACTTACAACAAGCCAAGAAAATGAAAATCAATAATCGACACACTCGTCCTTTATGTCCTTCGTGTAGCCGAACCCAACAAAACAACAAACCGTAACTTTTTATTTAAAAACCCACTTCAAAATCGCTAGATCTAACCCCTCTAAACAATATTTTTCAACCCAAATCTTCAAGAACTCGACCCAATCACAACTAACAAAATACTTGTTGCATGTCGATACTTTTTAGTGGGAAATGTTTGTCTTGATGTGAGGATTATTATTTTTTAAATGGATCGTTTTGCATGTTGGATTTTTGATGGTTTTGGTGGCTCTTTGGCTCTCGTCGGACGTAAGAACAAAGGGGGAGGGGGTGATGTTTAATTTTTTTGTAAAAGAGTAAATGTGTAGGTATGTGTTGTTTATATAGGGAATTAGTTTAGGACATCGGCACAAATGGTCCTTGGTCTTTCATAACTTACAAAGTAAAAAAATATATACAATGGTGTTTCTTTTAGCTTATAGCCGGCCAAAATGGCTCGGGTGTTTGGTTTCGCAATATTATATATATTTTTTGTCAAACTTTTACACTTTATTTGCGCTAAAATATTTAATAAAATATTAGATCACGTAAAAATAAAGTTTTGACTTGGTTTTGGCTAATCGCGAAGAACGGGGTCGTAAAATGCTAAAATAAAATAATTAGCTTCTGGAATAAAAATATGAGACGTTAAAACTTCTATATCGCGTAATTAAATAAAATCTTAAACATAGCTTGCGACATGCCCCAAAAACGATAATTTTTGCCGAGACGGCCAAAAATAACGACAATAAATAATTATTCTAAAATCGCCGTTTAACACCCCCAAATTTCATCGCAGCGGAACCAACAGTTTGGGTGTTAAGTCATAGCACAACAACATAAGAATATAAAGAACGACTCAAAAGAGACGTTTAAAACATAACATTGTCCCATTCATGAAAGATCAGAGTTGAAAACATGTCCACAAGATCGTCACCATACAACATCATACAAAAGTTTTAAAAACATAACACCAAGTGTTTTTGATGAATGGAACCAAAACAAGTTTAAGCAAACATTTCACGCTAAACTCCATTCGCCACTCCAAGCCATCAACCTTGATTACCTGAGATAAAACATGCTAAAAAGTCAACGAAAACGTTGAGTGAATCCATAGAGTTTATTATACATAATCAACTTAAATCACATATTCGTCATTTCATAATGACTTCACATTCCAGCCTAGCTTTACTTAGGCATTTCATCAAGCTCGCTTATAATTGCGGACTCTCCTCGACACTTTTAGACAATTACCGTGGGTGGCGTTACCCCTTCGATCCAATTCACATTTTATACCATGCTTGATAAATAGTCAAGCACCCCGTTAATTATTCTGAATTATTACACGGCATATGTTCTAACCATCAATTGGGGGGGGGGGGGGGGGCCGGGGGGGGGGGGGGTGGGGGGGTGGGTGGGGGGGGGGGGACCACACCGGGGCTTGGTTAATATCAAGCACTTTGATCGACAATTGTTCTGATCTTATCCAGGTTAAGTCCTAAACCAAGCAATACCTTGCTTACCTAAATAGTTAAGACATCTCAATCATGAACATTTGGTAGGCGTACCCATCCGATCCAAATCATATTAAAAAATCACATAGAAGCGGCGATAATAATGCCCACATTTAGCAAACAATGAAACACATAGAAGACACATTTTCATGAAATTCGATGGCGGTGCTCCCGCAACCTAACATTAAAATAGATCAAAAGATCTATCCGAAGCATCAAGGATTCAACACATATGCTTTTAAAAGACGGGTATTTCAATTACACCTCACTGACCGCTTTATCGCGATTGGTTCAATCCCATAATCATATTCGGTCATGAAAATATAGATAGGTAAGTAAAACAATCCAAGCCACATTCACTAGGCGATTTTTTTGAATTCCTACTTCATTCCCTTCGACTCGAGGCGTAAGCCATTTCAATTTGTCCCCCCTTCCAAAAATGGTGACGGATGTCACCATTGGGTTCCATTAGGGTTCTGATCCTTTCTCTTGGCTTCGCGCGACTAGAGTCCTTTCAATAAGGAGGGTAAAGAATCACTTAAACCAAATGTAGGTCAAGCATGATAGGACTCTTCCTCAAGCCTTGCTCTGACTTCGCAACACTTTGTCTAACAATGTTACCACTACCTTCTGTTGTGGGGAAGGAAACAAGTCTTTTTCATGATTATCAGTTGATACAACAAGAATAATTCACATTTAACGTTGGAAAATTTCCTTTACGGTCATCGGTTGATACAACAAAATGCTACACATTTGATGTAGGAGAAGTTATCTCCTCTAGCCTTAGAGTTATGAAAACTCAGATTTCACCCACTTTGGCAATCTTCTGACCTTAAGAAGATCCCTTGTTTGTGTTGGTATCAGGTTTCCTGGCATTTCTTCACCAAAGCCCACTGAATATTAAATCTCGCTATAACAAGTAACCGATCCATCTTTTAGGTGACCTAGTACCACAACCTCCCTCCCCACCAACCCACATCATAGGTGTTTTTTTTTTTTTAATCGTGGCTCAATAATCTTTCGTCTGCCGTGCGGTAGTATATAACCTAGGTTGATGGTGCAGTGTGTTTGCACTATTATGGAAATATATTTTCTGTGGGTCAATTACCCACGGGACTTTCCCAGAGACATAATCGTTTTCTTTACTTATGTGATTTGGTTACTCTTCAGGCATTACACGTCCGTATCATTACATATAAACATCATTGCACTAAAAATGAGTGTCATTAATACGATATGCGGAACACACTACGTTCTAGTTATATTCATACATATGAATGATTTGTTACACGAAAGGTATATACCGAACCAACCGTAAACTTGCGATACTAACATAAATAGTTAGTTAATAAACCAAACACATATAATATGAAACTAAAAATCACATATATAGACATACTAAGTAACGTGGGAATGTGTTACAGTAGGCAAACGTAAAAGACTGGATACTTTTTGTTTTGGGAAATCTGGGGGGTATTTAACACGTCTTTCCTTCACGGTATTATCAAACTTGGTGAGGTTTTAATCTGTGGGAAATTACCAGACTTTCCCACGGGACATAATCATTTCTTTTACTTTTACGATATGGTTAACGGTTCAGGCGTTATACAAGTTCGCTTTTTTATCACATACAAAAAATTCTTTCGATTACAATGATTGTTTATATACGAATTGTGGAACACTCACGTGTAGATATTCATACATATGTAATGATTTGTTACACAAAAAGTTATACCTAAAAAACCAAACGATACTCTCTGCGATACTCAAATAATAGTTACGTTAATAAATAAACTCAAATATGAAACTAAAATACACATTTATAGGTCTTAACTAAGTAACGTGGGAATGTTGTAAGTAGTAGTAGAAACGTTAAAGACGATATTTGTATGGGAATTCTGGTGGGTATTTACACATCGTATTTCCCACGGTATTTATCAATCTTGGTGGGTAATCTGTGGGAATTTACTCACGACTTCCCCACGGACATAATCATTTTCTTTTACTTTAATGATATGGTTACACGTTCAGGAATATACACGTTCGTATACTTACATACTAAACATCAATGCATACAATGAGTGTAATAAACGGATATGCGGAACACACAGTCTAGTTATTCATACATATGAATGTGATTTGTTACACGAATGGTAATATACCTAAACAAACACGTACACTTCGCATACTCAATAATTAGTTACGTTATATAAACCAACACATTATAATATGAAACTAAAAAACTTATTATTTTAAAAATAAAAAAGGGGGACAATAATAAGTAACGTGGGAATGTGTAAGTAGGCAAAAACGTAAAGACGATATTTTTGTAGGAAATCTGTGGGTATTTACACACGTATTTCCTACGGATTTATCAACTTGGTGGGTAATCTGTGGGAAATTACCCATGACTTTCCCACGGACATAATCGTTTTCTTTTCATTTTACGATATGGGTTACCGTTCAGGCGTTTTTACAAGTTCGTTTATAATTACATATAAAACATATATCGATACTATGAAGGTCATAAACGGACTTTTGTGGAAACACACTCGTGTTGATATTTCATAATTGCAAGATTGTTACCGTAAGGTTTACCAAAAAAACCAACACGTACACTTGTGACTACTCAAATTAATAGTTACGTTATATAAAAAACATCATATCAATATTGAAACTTAAAAACACATATAGGCACAATAATGTAAAGTGGAAATTGGTAAGTAGGCAGAAAGTAAAGACGATATTTTTGTGGTAAAGCTGTGTGGGTATTTACACACATATTTCCAACTGTTTTATCTCTTGGTGCGGTAATTTGTGTGATAAATTACCCACGACTTTTCCACGGACAAAATCAATTTTCTTTTACTTTTATGATGATGGTTACACGTTAGGGCGTATACATAATTTGTATACTTACATACAAAAACATCTATCGATCAATGTATGTCATATACGGACTTTTGGAGCAAACAAGGGTAGATATTTACTATACGTAATGATTGTTACACAAAAAAGGTTATACTTAAAACAAGCATGTATACTTGCGATACTCACTTGAATAGTTACGTATCATTAAACAAACAACATATAATATGAAACTAAAAAACACATATATAGACTACTAAGTTACACTGTGGGAATGTGTAAGTAGGCAAAAACGTAAAGACGATATTTTTGTGGGAAATCTGTGGGTATTTACACACGTATTTCCCACGGATTTATCAACTTGGTGGGAAATCCGTGGTAAATTACCCACGAGTTTCCCACGGACATAATCGTGTGAAATTTGCCACATGTAAATTAACAAACAATAGTCAAAATCTGTGGGAAATATGTGGGAAATCTGTAGCCGTGGCAAATATGTGTGAAATTTGCCAGAATTTTCCCACGAATGTGGAATCAACAAGAATAGTGGAAAATCTGTAGGAAATTTGCCACGGATTTCACACGGATTTCATGGGGCCCATAAGCCATAGTGTTAGAACTCATTCAAGTTATAAATTTTTAGATTAAAATTTTGAAGATGAATTATCAATGTTAATGATGTATATATAGAATTTAAAAATGTATATAATGAAACCCATCCAATTCCTTTTTATTTTTCTTTTATTATTAACACAAGGCTATCACTATGCCACAAATACTCGTAGCATCAAGCATAATAGACTAATCTTTTTCTGGAAATTTTATACTTAGTCGAACACGAATGATGATGCCTCCTATTTGTTTGATGCGCGTTTAATGTTGCCAATTCGATCATTTTCAATTATTTTTTGAGTTTTGGAAAAGGATTGGATTTGGTTGAAATGTAGGTTGGGTTTAAAGAATGAGTTAACTTTATGTACGTTATGTGATTTTATAAGCTTCAGAATGCGTGTGCAAGTTTTTTTAGTTAACAGTACTTGCAAGTACAACTAAAACAACCAAGAAACCACCTTTGACCCGACCATAAAATAGCTCGAAAATACCATCAAAGACACAAAATCACCATCGGAACCACTAAAACCACAACGAAACCACCTAAGCTCGAAACACCACTTGTTAAATCAAGATTCAGTGGTGACGGCGACAAAATCAGTTGATGTTGGCAGCGGTTTGAGTGGCTGTAGCGTCAGAATAATATGCTTCGAGCCTTCTGGCTGTGGTGGGCGTGACATGTTGTGTGAGTGAACAAGAAAAGAGAATGAAACTAAAAATCTGAGAGTGCAATTTTGTTTTTGTGTGACTTTTAAGTTGATTATAAATGAATTTTGGGGTAAGGTGTTACATGGCGATAAATGAGGTTACAAATGGGCTTTCTACATTTTATAAAAAGAATATAAGCAATTAAAGCTATATTGTAACAACCCATATATTTTGAAGGTGTAGGTTACAGAATTGAATGTATTAACTTTTTTAATGTTTGCATCAAATGTTGAACAGTAAGCATAAATAATTGTATTACTTAATTTTTTTACATTTAATGAAGAGAGAGTGTCCAATTTATGATGAAAGGTTGCATTTAACGATTGTACATTATGCTTTATAACTTAGATTACTTACTTTTTTAATATTCACGAATGGGTGAAAAATACTTTATAATGTAGTATAGAAGTAAAAATATCATTATAAAAATAAATTTATTTAAATACTATTTTTCATATCAAATTCATTTCTTTCATACCTAAACCAAATCTTATTCCGATTCTAAACCTTTATACAAACCAAATGGCACCTAAACTGTTGAACTATATACATTTGAGCAACCAAGTACTGCAGCCTTAACTTTAACGACTACATGTTTAAATAAAAAAACACATATTTTCGTACCATAAGTCAATTATACATTTTCGTACCATCAACATGATTGGGACACGTGTACTTTAACGGGCGAATTACATGCATGTGCCCGAACCCGAGAAAAGTTGCACGTGAAGCTGGTTCATCTTTTGAAAGGATATATATGCTACGAGTTTAAGTTGAATATATACGCAAATCAAACAGCCGTCAAAGACCCAAACTTCATATTCATACAAGTTCTTGGTTCATTTTAACGCATAACCCGGCTAGCTAGAGTTTATAATTTTCAGACGTCGTCCCTTTTGGAGTTCAAATGGAAATCGTCAAAAGAGTTGACGATGTTAGCTCGTTGATTCGTTTCAGATCCGTTTCAAAAGAATGGAAGTCATTTATCGACAGCCGTGAGTTTATTGTTGGTTATGGCTTTCGTCACACTCAGCCTTCTCGTTTTATGCTAATATATTCACATTATCAGGAGGAAGAGAAGGAGGACGATCTTCTTGATGAGTTTGGTGAAATAATTCGTACTGGCGTGATATGGTTTTCCGAGTTGGAAAAGTATATTAAAAGTTATTTTTCGCCTTACAACACGACTTTCCTCCGTTTGTTGGTGTTCCAGATCTTATTCAACAACTTAATTGAGATAAGATAGTAGTTGGTACGTCTCGCGGTTTATTTTGCATGCATGGTTTCGACATTAATTCTGGAAGAGGTACCATTGTTGTTTGGAACCCTTCGATAAGAAAATCAGTTGGTATTGTTGTCCCTCATGTGCCGTATAGTACGGTTAATTTTGGTTTTGGGGTTTGTCCCTTTACTTGCCGTATAGTACGGTTAACGAAACATTCTTATGCGTTGGGTTCCACCATTGAGTGCGTCTCAGTGAAGCAAATGAAACATACCACACCCATGTAAGTTTACCACCAAAACTTTCCCCCCAGACTACATCATGGAACATACCACGCATATCATCACTCGCCTCCTCGTTTATAGTTATGTCTGGAGAAAGGCTATTATAATCTGTCGCCATCAATTACAGTACTCTTAAACAGCGAGATATAACATAACCATTTACAGTTTTCACTGAGATTTCATATGAATGTAAGTTTGTCACATCCATCTGCTATAATAATAGCTATACTTGATGGAAGCTCTAGCAATTTTACAAGCCCTTTGCAGCCGAAGAGGTTGACGACTTTGAGCCGAGTAAGTTGCGAGAGGCTGAAATGCAATTTGGAAAAATTATTATTACTTAGATTTAGATCTTGTAAGTTTGATAGCTCACCAATATCAGACGGTATTTCTCCATCTTCGAAAAAGCAGCTGTTGAGATCCAACTTTCTTAAGCTACGTGTCAACGGAAGTGGAAATGGAGTTTTCTCAGGTCCTTTGGAACA
>BQNB010012229.1:5465-36248 GCA_026074375.1 Tanacetum coccineum | reverse complement strand
ATTTTATTTTTAAAAAAGAGGTGGAAAGTGAGTTTTTTATTTTTGATGAAAAAATAGATGGTTGAGATTGATTCATTGGATTTATGACAAATAATGGGTCTATGTTGATCTTAACTCTATTATCCTAAACCGTGGGTGTATCATACACTTGGAACAGCCATATCTGCCAGATCAGACTCCTCCGGGATTAAGTTACTTAGAGAGAAAGAGCTTCGAGATTTAAGGGGCGACGGAACATGAGTGAGGAAGTTATCAGACCGAATCTATGATTATGATGTTTACAATGATCTTGGAAATCCTGATAAGGGAAATGACTTTATTAGACCATTACTCGGCGGTCAAAAGATCCCATATCCAAGAAGGTGTCGTACTGGCCGGGCACCTAGTGACACTGGTGTGTAATTCTTGACATCTTTTTTTTCCCTAGTGACACTGGTGTGTAATTCTTGACATCTTTTTTTTTCTGACATCGAGACTGGTCAAAACAATTTTTTATTTAATATTAAATGATATATTGTTGTGTGATTTAAACAGATACTTCGGCTGAGAGTCGAGTGGAGAAGCCGTTTCCTTTATATGTTCCGCTAGATGAACAATTTGACGAGTCAAAACAAAATACATTCTCGACAAGTCGGTTAAAGGCAGTGCTACATAATCTCTTGCCATCAATGGTGGCCTGCAAGATGATCTCATTAAGAAGCTTCGTTTGCCAAATTTAGTGACGAGACTACATGAGTCTAGCTAAGGTGGTGGCCTTCTCAAGTACGACACTCCCAAAATTCTATCGAGTAAGCATCACACGTGTAACGTGTAAAAAAAACGAGTATCATTGATATAATTTTATTCTCATAATCTGTATTTTTAATGTGCAGAGGACAGATTCTCGTGGTTGCGTGATGATGAATTTGCTCGCCAAGCACTTGCTGGGGTCAACCCCGTCAGCATAGAGAAACTCAAAGTCTTCCCACCTGTGAGTCAACTTGACCCTGAAATATACGGTCGACAAGAGTCTGCCCTCAAAGAAGAACACATTTTGGGATATCTTAACGGCATGAGTGTACAACAGGTAATATTAGATGTACCAAAATGGGCGGGCTGGGTAACGGGTCAAAAATAATATTTTTTTTAATGATAGTCTGTCAGACAGGATTAAACAATTTTCTTATTTCAATAATAATCTTTTTTTTTGTTAGAATTAATTAGAAGGATTTATGCATTAAAAATACAGCTTTTGACCCGTTCTTATTTCATTTGTGTGTTCATCTGTTAGAGATAAATATTTAACCAAGACACGTAACTGAAGAATGGTATATTTTGGTCCATGTTCACAGGCTATCGAGGAAAATAAGCTATTCATAATAGACTACCACGACATATACCTACCATTTCTTGACCGAATAAATGCACTCGACGAGCGTAAAGCATACGCAACACGGACCATCTTTTTCTTGACCCCATCAGGCACTCTTAAGCCCATTGCATTTGAGCTCAGCTTACCACGGGCTTTACCAGGTTCACAGCTGAAGCGTGTTCTTACACCTCCAGTAGATGCCACTAGCAACTGGACATGGCAGTTGGCTAAAGCGCATGTCTGCTCTAACGATGCTGGGGTCCACCAGCTTTCACACCACTGGTACGCAGACGAAAAATGAGCTGGTCAATATGCTTACAAATTTATATTCTTTCATGCTCAGCCGCTGATGGTGTCATAGAGCAAGGCTTTACCCCTGGACGCTACTGCATGGAAATAAGTGCTGCTGCCTATAAGCATTGGCGCTTCGATTTAGAAGGCCTCCCAGCTGATCTCATTAGAAGGTATCATACTTGTGAAACTACTGTGTGCAGATATAAATCGCATTTTAATCTATTACGGGTCATTTGACTAGTTACTTAAGCTATCCGACCCACAAAATTTGTCGCCTATAATGCTGACCGTGTTTGGTCTCATGATGTTTACAGGGGTATGGCAGTTCCAGACCCAAGTCAAAGACATGGACTAAAGCTGCTAATCGAAGACTACCCATATGCTTCTGATGGGCTATTAATTTGGGAAGCAATTCAAACAGGTCCAAACTTACGTAAACCCCGATACAACCCTGGGACCCTCACTGTTTGCAACGACAAAGAGCTTCAAACCCAGGTATGCGAGGTACACAATGAGGGCCATGCAGATTTGCGCCACAGAATTGTCAGGCCCCACAATAGCAATACCAGAAGGGGACCTCACTGCCATCCTAACCACCATCAATATGGCTCGCTTCAGCCCAACATGCGGCACTTAACTTTGGTCAATACCCTTACGGTGGCTACATTCCAAACCTGGCACCAAGAATGCGTCTGTTGATTCCTGACGAAAACGATCCTGAATACGCGAGCTTCCTCGAAGACCCTCAAAATTACTTTCTATTGGCATTACCAAGTATGTTACAGTCGACAAAATATATGGCAGTGGTGGATACATTGTCAACTCATTCACCTGATGAGGAATATATTGGCGAAAGACAACAACGAGACACCGAGACTCGTGGTCTGGTGATGCTGAAATGGTGGAAGCATTTTACGGGTTTGCATCCGAGATTCAGAGAATCTAAAAGGAGATTGAGAAATGAAATCGTGACATGAGTTTAAAGAATATGGTGCAGGTGTTTTGCCATATGAACTTCTTGCACCGAGTTCAGAACCGGGTGTAACGTGCCGTGGGATTCCAAATAGTGTATCGATTTGAGCCGCGTTCGTGGATCCGTGCTGTTCGGTCGTATGTAGCTTATTGTGTTATAAATCTGTTATTATTAATTGTAAAGTAGTTATTAATTGTAAAGTAGCCTGTTGTATAAAATATAGGATAAACTCGAGGCGTTGGTTTAACGACCAACATAGAGACATATCAGTAGATTCTCTACTCGATCGACTAGCTCGGGTTTGACTTTGAAAGTCAAACTCGAGCCTCAGCTTTTATAAATTGGGTTAGGTATTTAACCACTAATAAAACATGTCTAAATACAAGCCGAATGACCTACATAATTAAGGTCGTATTCAAGCGGAGTCACAGTCAAGAATCTGCTTGATTGATAAAAAGATTGTTTGGCTCGAGTTTGGCTAAACGGTCAAACTCGAGCCTTGATCTTGATAGTGGGATTAGATATTTTTCCATTGAAAAAAAAGGGTGAAATGATTGATGGTATTGAGTGTTCAACTTTTGCATTAATAATTGAAGGTCATTCATGGCACGAATTATGAAAAATGAACTTGATTTTGACTATCATCTTTTGGAGTTGATGGAAATTTCCCTGCATGCTATCTACTTGATTATGAGATCATGTGTTATAGCGAAAAAAATTATTGACGTATTCTCGTTTTTTTCCCGGTTTAAGTCTGGTATAGCTGGTGATTTCAAAAACCTATAAGACTCGTCGGCCTACAACGCTCGAAACCATGATTATTAAAAAACCATAATTGTATCCTTATCTTGTCTTACTTTTATGTTATTAAGTAAATGTTTAGTAATTACGTTCGAAAATAAGTTGAAGAAGATGATTATATACCATTATTGTTTCCGTAAAAAACTATTTTATCTTAAAATTAAAGTGTTCATGGTAAGTAATAAAACTTATCGTAATAATAAACACACAACAATACTATCTTGTCAATACGAATCTTGCCGCGAAGCAAATGGCTAGTACCCAACTTGTTGCGGAGGTTTTGTGATAATCATGTACATGATATGAACTATGAAACTCACTTGTATGCGGAAGGGAGTCAATTTATTTTGAAAGTGAAAGTTATTGATAATTTTTAATAATTACACCACCTCGTTTTGTCCTATCGTCATGTATAGCTATATGGTTGTTGATGTCTTACAAGATTTTAAGTTAGATGCAATCATGTGGATAGGGCTGTCTAAATCAGATTGACCAACTTACTCATAGGTGATGGTTGATATGTACAAACATATGATAATTGTTTAACGGGGGAAATGCAAAATACATCTATGTGGTTAATTAAAAAATTGTCTCACGTCTCTCGTCAATACTTCGTACAAATTTCATCCATCCGTTAGTAAAATGAGACACCATACATCCCTGAGGCGAACGGTGCAATTTTTTTTCCCATTAAGCACTAATGTGGTCTAACAGGAAGGGTATACTTGTCTTTTTGCATCCACAGGGATGTATAGTGACCATTTGCCTTAAAAAAAACAATAATTTTTTTTTAAAAAAAATTTACTTTTTTTTTAATTCTTTTTAAATTTTTTTGCTTACGTTATTTAAAAAAATTAAAAAATAAATTTAAAAAAAAAATAATTTTTCCTTACGTTATTTAAAAAAATGGAATTTATTTTAATAAAATAAATTTACCAAGTAAAAACTTTTTCTTTCGTACGTTATAAAAAATAAAGTATTAAATTTTTTTTAAATAAAGTACGAATTTTTTTTTTAAAAATTAAAATTTTTTTTATAAAAGAACGCTCGAAAAAAAATTAGAAAAAGTAAATTTTTTACCAAGTAAAAAACTTTCTTTCATTCGTTATTTTAGAAAAAGTATTAATTTTTTTTAAAAATAAAGTAAGAAAATTTTTTTTTAATTTTTTTTAAATTTTTTTCTAAATAACGCACGAAAAAGGAATTAAAAAAAAGTAAATTTTTAAAAAAAAAAAATTTAAAAAAGTTTCAAAAAGGCAAAGCTTCAATATACATCCGAAAGCAAAAAAACAAAAATACCCTTCCTGTTACACCACGTTAGTACTTAACGGGGAAAAATATGCAACGTTCGTTCTCAAGGACGTATGATGCCTCACTTTACTAATGGAGGGATGAAATCTGCCCGAAGTATTAACGAGGGATGTGAGACGGTTTGAGTAAACCACATGATGTATTTTGCACTTCCATCTTGTTTAATTTTTTTTTTTTTTTTTTTTTTTTTGAACGGCATTAATTCACACGGTCTTGTTTTAATAGATTTAGTTTGCGTGTACTTATCCAAGAGTTATTAAAGTTGTGGACTTCACATGCATGTAACAATAATGCATTATTACTTTCGTTCTACTTAAGTGTTTTTTAAGTAATAAAATTTACCGGAAAACCTTTTACCCAAAAAGTTGTGGACTTGTGGTCCAGTCATGAAAGTTTCAAGCATGCAAGAGATAGCAGTCGAGTGACCATATATGAAATCTAACCAAGAGGTGAAGTAAGATGAAAATCGTTTGACACGTAGTCTCAGCTCAAATCTTGGATCGGTTTATTCTTGGTTAGTTTATATAGCATGAAGCGTACATTCGTCATGCGTTGTGTTCAGACCGAACCATGTAATCCATCTAATTTTTTTTATATAAAAGAGTAAAATTAATAATCATTGTTTTAAGTATGGGTGGCAATTTGGGTCGGGTTCGGGTTGATAGGTTGGCGGGTTAGAAAACACCAACCCGAACCTAACCCATTTAAATAATCGGGTCAACTATGTCATCCCTAACCTGTTTACACATAATCTTAACCTGGCCCATTTAACACGTATATATACTTGGGTTGACGGGTTATATAGGACACACAGGTTGAATAGGATAAAGGGTTACGGGTTGATCTATTTAACCCGTTTTATATACAAAATTGGCACATTACACGTGTTACACATGTTAAACGGGTTTTTTGGTCGACCCGTTTAACCTATATAGTAAAATATAAATATTTTTTTATTTAAAAAAAATCTTAAACGGGTTGGCGGGTCGACCCGTTTAATTTTTTTACAACCCGAACCTAGCCTGTTCAATAAACAGGTTAGATGGGTCGACCTAAAGCCGACCTAAAATCTATTTATACTCAACCCGAACCTGTCAATTTGCGTGTCGGTTTCATGTCGGGTTTCGAGTTGGGTCAGAAATTGCCACCCCTAGTTTTAAATGTGGTTTTACGTACTAAATGTGGTTTTACGTCGAGGACGAAACATTATATTTCATATCGTTTCTTAGATGGACAGAAGTTTATATGTATATATATCAGTACAAAACAACAGGAGTAATTTTTAATACACATAATATAACGATACATTTAAAAAAGTAACGAATTTATTATACAACCGTGTCTTTGTTAGGAACCATAGACACGTGGGGAAATGGTCAAAGAAGACTTCGAATCATGGCGAATGGAGATTTTTGGTGTGTAGTGATCAGTAAATTCAGAAGAATCAGTTGATGTATCAGTCAGACCACTTCCATTGTTCATGGGAACCAGACTTGCTCCTATCCCTATAGATGTGCTATCGTTGTCGTCAATGTAAAACGAAACATTCTTGTGCGTTGGGTTCCACCATTCAGTGCGTCTCAGAGAAGCAAATGAAACATACCACACCCATGTAAGATTACCACCAAAACTTTCCCCCCAGACTGCATCATGGAACATACCACGCTTATCATCACTCGCCTCCTCCGTTATAGTTATGATTGGATAACACCAACGATTACTAACATGGACTTCCAGAACAGCGCAAATTAGGAATCCACAAAAGTCGTTGTACCAGTTCTCTGGAAGAGGCAACCTACACCGGCCCCCAGCATAAAGACGATTTGTATCTGCTTTGGTATCTCAAGACCTTTAATTCTGAGATGCACCGACTGATTTTTAATAGCATTCCCCTAATTTATCAACGCATATTCACGCGTATATTAGAAGATGAATTAGGTTAAGGAGGATGCGCTCGAAGGATATATGAGTAATATTCAAAGATTGACATAAAAAAGCAGAGAGCCATACCTTGAGCATGGATTGTAGTAATCTATTGCCATCAATTACAGTACTCTCGCTCAGCGTGATATAACATAACCATTTACAATTTTCACTGAGATCTCCTCAAGTCGTAAGCTTGTCACATCCATCTGCTTTAATCATAGCTATACTTTTACAAGCCTTTTGCATCCCGACATGTTGAGGAGTTTGAGCCGAGTAAGTTGCGAGAGGCTGAAATGTAATTTGGAAAAATTATTATCACTTAGATTTAGATATTCTAAGTTTGATATCTCGCCAATATCAGACTGTATTTCTCCATCTTCGAACCAGCAGCTGCTAAACTTTCTTAAGGTACGTGTCAACCGAAGTGGAAATGGAGTTTTCTCAGGTCCTTTGGAACCTTCGAATTCTTTCAAACATTTTAGCCCATCAAATTGGACTTCTATGCTGTTTAAATTAAAACAGTGTTGCAAACTTAGATAAATAAGGTTGGTACAACGTTCTCCAATTGATGAGAGCAGAGCGTCTATCTGAACGTCATGCACATACAACTTTACTAAGCATTCCATGTTTGCTTGGATCTCTGGAAAGACTAAACTTTTGTCGCAACCACCGATATGAAGAGACTCGAGTTGTTCCATCCGAACAATGGCTGGAAACATTCTAAGCTTGTAACAAAATGATACATCTACGGATTTAAGACTTCTGTGATTTCCAAGTGATGGGTGAATCTCTTTTAATTCATAACAATGGTTGAGTTCCAAATTTTGAAGACGGGGGAGTCCATTAAAATCTGGTGTGCTGACTAGTCTATCCAAACTTACGAGGTGAAGCACTTTGAGTTGTGGCAGATGCTAATGTATACAAACATACACATGTTAGAACTGTCAAGATGCAAGTAAAATAAGTGTTTGTAAAACTACAACAATGTTCAATGCCACGACCACGTTGTTGTATTGTTACATCTACGACAAAGCTACAGATAGTCACTGGGGACTACTAAACTATAAATTATAAATATAATTATATTATATTATAAGTTTATACTAAAGAGTTTTTTGGTATTCATGATTTTTAATATTAAATAAAAAAATTTCACCACTCTTGAGGTAGATTTTTTAACCAACTCATAGTGTTAAAAGTATTTACCAAAATGTAATAGTATGAAAAATGTTATCCAGTCATGTGTATGAGTAATTGCAGCATTACTCACCACGCTATCAATAATAGCACATTGTTTATACTTGATCAATTAAACTAGTGATTTCAATATCTTTTATTGATGTAATACAAACATTTAATATTTTTATAAATATGTCAACAACGAAATTTATGAGACTAGTTTAATTAATTTTATCACATCGGACAATTATTCTCGTATAGTCTAAAGTTATGTGGGAACTTTTTTATGTATATATAGGTGTGAGTAAATAAAGTTTTTCGTTTAAATTGTAATTAACCATTTAAATAATTAATACATTGTGTCACTTTTTATAAGTAGGGATATTTTAATCTAACAAAATACTATTTTTAAAATTTTTAGGTTTTAAGCGATCATTTTTCTCTTTATGTGTAATATAAGTAGGATTAATGTATAATCATTTTATGTTCACCAACTGATTTAAAATTTTTAAGGATTGCTTTGTTTGGTATAAAAATAAATAAATACATTTGATAAAAGAAATATTAATCGATAAAAAATGCTCTATCAATTACAGCTAAGAAATGACATGGTTTGCTTATTTTTTAAAAATAACTTAGGAGATTATTTTTGATACCACTACATTTTGGCAAATATACTTTTAAAATACTACTAGCAGGGTACCCGCGCAATGCAGCGGCGTGTCACGAGCCAAATTCTGAAGGGTCATGTTCTGCTTGGAAGGCGTACATAAATGCGAGGGGTCCTGGTTTTATCTTGTTGGTCTCGTTGGAGTACCCCAACGGTAAGGGTGTAGTATGTGTCACGAGTAGAGACTCGATATGACACTACACTGGTCGGGAGTTGGGGCCGCTCCCCTGATGAGTCTAAGGCAGGACGAAACCAGTGAACCTCTATTATACGCGGGATGGATGGCTGGTCCTTATCGGTGTAAGAACGCCGCGCGGGGTCGAAACGATGACTCCGTGACAGGCGGGTACCCTGTAATCAAATTTTTAGCATGGGATATTTTCCGATTACATACTTTTTGTGATAACGACATTACGATAATGATAACAATGTTGATGAAACGCCGAATTAAAAAATTCATTTGTGCAACCATCATTTAATGTCAATTTTTGTACTTCAATAGTATAAAATTTAATTATTTTTGAACATTTTTTTATTAAATTAATAGTGGAGATGATCATAATGATAACATTTAATTCAAGTTTTGTAACCGACGTGCTATATTAGCTTGTACAATGTGCATATAAATATGTTTTAATTAAATATGTATTACTTAAATATGTAGTATAGATAGCTTCTAAAATGTGCATATAAATATGTATTACTTAAATAATTAATAGGAGAGATACCAATTTCTTTATATGTAGTATAGATGAGTCGGCTAAAAAACTCCTGGAGGTAAAAAACAAAAAATTTACAAAATGCACCCTCAAAGTAAGTGAAAAGTTACTAAAACGACCTTAAACTTTTGCTTATTTACGACTTTTTATATAACAAACTTTATTTATCATATATCTATCGATTCATTCGTAAAAAAATATGCCATTTAAAAGATCGTCGAATTGCGAACAAAACGAGCTCAATATTGCAATGCTTATGGCATACATACAATTTTATAAAAAATTTACGAAAATAGTCTTTGAGGTTATTGGTTACCTTGCAACGGAACGCTAACCTGAAAGACTATTTCCGTAAAAAATTTGTGAAACAATTAACGCATATAGTCTTTGAGGTTATTGGTTCCTTCCGAAGCTAGTCTCGCGCGCTCCGTGGCAGAGCACAAGTTACAAACCTTGTTAAAAATAATAAGATGAAGAATTGAATTACCTTGTAACCCTTCCAAAGCAATTCTTGCATGCTGTAATCCAATTTAAAAAAAACAAGTTTCGTTGCTTGAAAACTGTCTGGAAATGGACTTGCAGGATAATACCTCCAATAAATATACCGCAACTCATTTGATAGACAATTAGGCGCTTCATCATTATTGTCCCCTATCAGACGAAGCCACCTTAGTTTCTTCATCTTTGAAATAAACATATTGACATGTGACCGGTGAATATTATCACGAAATTCTATCGCTTGAATCTGGTCATTTTCCTACAATAAAAGAGAAAACAATGAGTTGGGTTGACTTATACATCTTATCAGTATGTGCATGTATATATTTTGTTGGCCACTAAAACATATAATTTACTGCACATATATAATGTATAAATTGAAAAGCAAGCTAGTCATTACCACTGTTGCATCTCCAAAACACATGTTACTGACTTCTGCATCTTTCCACACTCTGCTATGTTTTTCAGGAGTGTTAGGATGTTCCCCTCTAACAATGTGGTGTCCCATTTCTTGTATGAGATCATGCATACCAAACCTTTCATTTGGATCGATAGTTATGAGAGACTTTTGTATCAACACCTTTATCCCTATTTCAGGGTGAAAACCACAAGCGTCGAATATCTCCATTGCATAACTTCTTTCTTCAAGAAACATTCAATATCCAAGCATAACTCTTTCTCAACATCTTGATTCCATCATAGCTAATTTTTTGAGCTTATCCACAATTTGACTTTCCAGGACGATCCTTAGTCTATCCATGGTACCATCCACTCTTCCTTCATTTGTCATATAGAAAGGAACCTAAAACTTAAGGGCTTAATGGAGCCCATCACATAAGACACACTTCTTAATGAAAGTTTTTCAATAGTCTTTTATTGCTTTTCTTCATTAAAAGCAATGACTATTAAAGAGCATATAGCCTCGTCATGAGATAATAGTCTCACAGGAAAGACATGGTTTACCTTGTGCTTTCTTAACAAATGTTCATCTCGGGTTGTGATTATTATTCGACTTCCATCACCGAACCAATTAGGTGAGCCAGATAACGCCTCTAATTGGTCAAGATCATCAACGTCATCCAGAATCAGCAACACATTACTATGACATAACTTTTTATTTCACGTTTTCCTTCAGCAACACAGTCTACTTCCATTTTTGTTTTACAAAGAGCTGATAAAATGTCTCCTTGCAATTGTTTACGGGTCTTGAATCCTTATTTCCAGGATCGAATATGATCAAACAAGCATCATGTGAATACAATAAAAGAAACTAGGAAGATTGGGTTGAACCCTTTAATGCATTCTGATATATAAACTGAAAAGGGTTACTTTGATTTACATAATCCTATCTATATATACATATTGAATCGGTGTGATTTGATGAAGGGGTGTGATGGTTCAGATAAACCATACGACATACCTTTTCAACATTTATCAACCGAATATTAACTGCTAACCTAACAAATTCGGGTCTGGGCCTAAAGGCCAACAGACTAACAATACAAGGCCTTATAAATATTGATCATTGTTTCTTCTTGCTTCCTTGGTGTGTCGACTTACGACACAAGAATAACAAGGTTGTTATTCTTTAACAAAGATTAATGGATTAAAACTTCCAACATATTCCCCCTAATCTATTAATCTTTGATTCTCCAATCTTCTTGTTCCTAGATGCTTTCTTCAAACTTTCTTCGAATCTGGATTTCTTCATTCTTTAAACTTGATGTCTTCTATGTCTTCTCTTTTTCATTCTCTTTTCAATCTTTGCTTCGATCTTTTGTTGGTGCTTGGTTATCATCAAAATCGCATTGATGAAATGCTGAGCAAATATATCCTTTGCCTTTTTCTACAATCCCTATAGGTATACTAAGAACAGTGTTGTGTTCTTCATTCGGCAGACCCTTGGCAGTTTTTTTTCTTACTTTCTTTTGTAATATTGTACATCTCTTTCTCTATTAGAATCTGCTACTTTTTCTTCTTCTTGGTTTAACGATTTGGATGTGTATCTTTCTTCCTTCAATTAGCATCCAAGGTTCGTCTTCTTTAAAAGAAAAACGCAGGTTTGATTCTGAATGATGATGAAACATGAATTGTTGGATTGTTTGATCCCAGTCGAGACGCTCTGATAATGATGACCACTGTTTACAGTCCTTGAATCCTTATTTCCAGGATCGAATATGATCAAACAAGCATCATGTGTAATCACCATTCAAGAATACAATAAAAGAAACAAGGAAGATTAGGTTAACCCTTTAATAATCATATATAAACTGAAAAGGTAATTTTGATTTACAGAATTCTATCTATCTATACATATTTAATTGATGTGATTTGATGAAGGGGTGTATTGTTTTCGATAAACCCATATGACATACCTTTTTCACATGTAGCATCGATTATTAACTACAAACCTAACAAATTTGGTCTTGGCGAAAAGGCCATGCAACAGACTAACAATACAAGTCCTTATAAATATTAGTTCTTATATTACACAAATATACTACTGGTCAATTGTTTCTTCTTGCTTCTTGGTGTGTCCGACTTGCAGCCCTTGACAAAGAAAAACAAGGGCTTGTTTTATTCTTTAACTAAGATTAATGAGGATAAAAACTTCCAACAACAATTCTTTAAACCAGAATTGTGTGACTCCCTCACGGATATTCTCAATAATTGCATTGACTTTAAAACGGCTTCAGATTGTCCATAATAAACAGAATTGCAAGATACTACAACAATATAAGGGATTTAGGGTCGACAAATTACGACCCTAAGTACAAAAGGGTGTCGAACCAAAGTACTTAGGGTCGACAATTTCGACCTAACATTCGAGCCCAAAACTAAGTCGACACAAACTTCTTTGGGTCGACTTTCCTTTGCATTTTGGTCGACAGTTATGGGACACCAACATTTCCACCATAAAAGTTGACTAATTTTAGGGTCGACATTGTCTTTGAGACTTTGGGTCGACAATGTCGACCCTAAACTTTTTTTATTTATTAAAAACGTTTTAATATTAAAAACAAATTAATTATTAAAAAATTAGGGTCGACATTGTCTTTGAGACTTTGGGTCGACAATGTCGACCCTAAAAAATTTTTTATTTATTAAAAACGTTTTAATATTAAAAACAAATTAATTATTAAAATTTAAGGGTCGACATTACCCTTTATTTTTTGGGTCGATATTAGACGAGCTAAGTTTTTGTAATTTCTTAAAAGCTATAGTGGTGTTCACGTGGATTTTCCACCAGTTTTTAGGGTCGCATTGTCGACCCTAAGTGATGATATTAGGGTCCGACAATGTCGACCCTAAACTGTTGCTTGCCAAATAAAAACTGGACTCACCACCATTTTTCCAGATATTTTTTCCGGAAACAATCTCGTTTCATCAAATCCAGAATTCGCCATCCACCGTACGATACATAACAAATCATTAAACGTTACAATACCACAAAATCCACGATACGATAATTACTATCAAAAATCCACGATACGATAAACAGTCTAAAAGTTATCACAAGTGTTACAAAATCACGATACAAACATAACAAGTTCTAAAAAGTCATAAGTCTAACAGAATTCACGATAACAAACATCCATGACCAAAGACCACAAAACGCCTAATCCGACCCTCCGACTCCTCGACTTCATCCCTGCACCTCCACATTATCCCCCTCCTCGGCCTCCGAGTAGTCACCAACCCCGATTGTGTGATTGTCCTCAAATCCTCACGTCATTGTCTTCACCACAAGCCCCCTTGTCTCGAGCCAATTCCTCAACGCTCCCGTATACGTTATTATGGTGATTGGTTATGAAGCGGGAAGTTCGGGTTGACAGTAAGAATTAATGCTAGGTTGGAGTTCATAAAACGGGGTTTTTACCAATTGTTAAAGGTATTATTGTTGACGGGAGTGGAAGGAAATTGGCCGACACAGGTGAGTGGAAGTGGTTGAATTGTGGCGGTATATCTAGGTGTGCCGGTATATCCAGGTGGGCCGGTATATTGAGACGGGCCAGCATAGGAAGGTTGGAGTGGTTGATTATAAGGGAAGGGAGGGTTGAGTAAGTGAGCCCATTCAGGGCTGAGTTGGGGCATAGTTGGGCGTGCAAAAGCAGGAGGCGATAAATGACGAGTAGGGTTTGGTGGCATAGTGTAGAAAATACTCACCTATGCTCCATAACATCGTCTCACTAATATTGAGTACGCCGCGTCAGCCGTCAATGCAGCCGAAATAAGCCGGTTTCTCTGCTACCTCCGCGGTTTGCTTCCTTAACAACTCGGCCTCTTGATCTTTTTGCCTCAATATCCGATCCAGCTCCTCCCGACTTATAACATTTGGAAATGCCTGAGGACCGCCGCTTGCGGAAGTTTGAATCACCCCCCGGTAACTTTTCGTGCGCCTTTCCGGACATGTTCAGGCGATAGGTACTTCGTGAACCGACTTACCAAGATATCTTGATCTGTCTTGTACGGGATGACGCCGGCTCGAACCTGATTCTTTGCATCCTTCTTCATATCCACTGTGGAAAGAAAAAGAAAAAAAGTTAAAAACAAATAAAATAAGTTATTAAAGAATGTAACGAGTTAAATTACTTACGTATCTATTTCGGTTTTTTTCGGTCTTAAACTCCCCAGTCTCCGGCCTCGAGTGCGTCTTCCTCCAAGTCTCAATTAGGTCCTCGTAATGACCTTTCTGGACTTTCTGTACAAAAACGAATAAATTAAGAACAAGCTATCAATAAACAATATAAACACCTTTAAATATCATAAAAATTATAAAGAGACTTAACATATTCGTATCCTGCCTTGCTCGAATGATTTCTTCCTTGATGGGTTATAATCGTGTTCTTCGCTCGGTTGGCCACATTCAGAAGACATCTCGAGCGGCCACCCAATCCGGATGGGACCACCAGTCAACCAAGTAATTCACTCATCTTCGGTTCTGCCTCCCCCCACTTTCTTTTCGGGCGTGCAGATGATTCGTTGCCTCATCGGCCGAACCATATCTTGTAAAATGATCAGCCTTAATGCCATTGCTTATTTTTGCGCCAAATGATCCTCAGTTTTAATTGCAGCCCAAGCTTTAACCCTGTCCCCCCACCGTATAGCCATTATTAGCCCATCACTACTTTATCCTATAATTTGTACCAGAGCGAGGTCGAAATACGCACTATCATATAACATAAACAAGTTCATTAAAATAAAACAACAATTAAACATAACACGCAAATCCCACACGTCGATAACAGTAAGAAATAGAAAGTAAAATAAACACTTAATACCTACCAAGATATGAAAATGTTCGCTATTATGACGCCTCTGAATTGAACTTCCCACGCGACAAGCACGGGAAGGTACCAGGACTGTTCCCCCATTAGACAATTCAACATGCTTGCATAATCGTCCGTAGGATGTGAACGTACCAGGAAAAGATCGCCGTAAATCAAAAGCCTATCGTCAAAATGTGTTTAACGAAAGTAACGGGCACTATCTTTTTTTAGCAAACTAACTTCCTGTCCTTTGTCTTCTTTTGTATCTACTCTCTTTGCAGACTTGGACAATTAGGCAACTTAGGTTTTTCTCTGATCCCCAAAATAAAAAAACACTCATTTAGTACAAGCATCGGATCGATCCGTATCCCAACCCCGACTTTTGTTATCTGTCTGGATTTTCATAGTATTGACGATGGGAAATTGTATCCTTTGCTAGGGGACCATGCTTTTGGAGAAGAGCTAAATCAGAGTTAAACCCGGCATCAGTTATTTATAAATCCTTGATGTGCGAAAACTCGTTTTAAAATTCAATGTACTCAATCACAACCCGGGTACAACTTTTTGGTGGACCTAGCAATTAACTCTAACTCTTCAAACTCGTTATTAGGACCCGTTGTTTGGAATGTTTGAGGACGAGTTTGTTTGAGTGGTGAGATTGGGACTTTATTTGCAGCAATATCTTCGAAAACATATCCATGTCAACGTGTTCAGGTAAAATGCGGTCCTTGTGAGGTAAGCGGAGAGATGTCGTTCACCGTGATATATTCCAAGTGTAGAATGTTGGGTCAAGACCTAACGAGATATTAGTAGCCATCAAGAATTACGAGGGTAACACGATTATCATCACGGTTACAACATCGACTACATGGGCAATGGATCTTTTGTGTGATGGGGTGCAACAATGCTTACAATGCTTGATGAATGCAAAAAGACCATCTAAAAATTCTTCGGATTACCTTGGATATAGTGGTCCAACTATTATTAATTGTCATAAACTGCGTTGCAAATAAACATATTCAAATAAAAAATGATTTTTTATTTTTTTATACAAAAAAGTCATTAACAAATATACTATCTGTTTACCTAAAGTGCAACTATGGAAGGCAATCCTACCCACTCTTTGAATGTTTCGACTCATATATGACTGCGATAAAAACCGATTTAACTATTTGATAAAATTTCGGCATCATTTCCCCTCAACTCCCCCAATATAGTGTTTAAAGACATATTCTGTAGGAGTATAAAGGAGAAACACTGTCGAGAATCAACTTAAAAAGTTAAACCAATTATACGCAATCATATCCTAAATGAACAAAACATCAAAAAGCCAGTCCCAAACAGGTACTTTCCGAAATTAATTTCTAATAAATTATTTCGGACTGGTTTTTTCATAGGTTTATTAACTTCGTACGGGGAGTTTTCGAAATTAACATAAAATCCTAAAACATTCTTAAAACAATACAATTTTCCATATCAAGTTATATCAAATACAAAACAAATACCTAACGATATGCCAACCGAGGATACCAAAAGGAAAAACAAAAAACAAAAAAAATAACCTTTCGTCGGCTGTGGACCTGGTTAGTTGGTACGGCTTTGCGGTCAGCCTGTGGAGCCTGGCTGTGGTCGGCTGCGTCCTGCTGTTGACCAGCTGTGGTCCGGCTAACGGTCGGCTGTGGTCGCTGCCACAATCAAACAACAACAATAAACTTTCATTAGCATTATCCAAAAAATAACAAAAACAAATTAAAACATTAACCAAAAAAATATAATAAAAAAATGAAAATACAAAAACATATCAACCTTTTTTTAATCAAAAAAAACGAAATTATAAAAACAAGTAAAGAATTATTGTTTTTAGAGGGTTTTAAAAAAGAATATGATTTAGAAAAAGAAAAAAAAGATGAGTATTTGTCCTCGTGAAACGGAGTAATGGTGAGGTGGGATATTGTATGGTGGTGGAATATGTAGTGGTGGTGGTGGGATATGTTAGTGGTGGTGTTATATCCCGGTGGAGATGGTGGTTCGCCTGAAAAACGCCAAGGAGTGGTGTGGTGGTGTTTTTTTGTGTATCTAAGTTTCTGTCTAAGTCAACTATTGAGGTAGATGTAAAAACATTTTATGTGGTCGAACAATGTCGACCTGAAAACTTTGGTCGACAAATACTCAAAGATTATGGGTCCGACAATGTCGACCCTAACCTTTTCTTTCATAAAATAATAAAGTGGTCGGTAGATTCAAAATCGGTGAAAAATTTGGGGAATTTAGCGGGCAATTTAGGGTCGACATTAAGTTTCGAAATTTTGGGTCAACAATGTCGACCCCTAAGTTTTTAAATGTAAATAATATTAAAAAATGTATATTAACTCATAGTTACCCCGCTGTTATGCTAAATAGCGTTCGCCGTGGTCCGGTCCGGGTCCTTGTTTCGTATATAATTTATTTATATAAAATTTTTTTATAAATAGTGATAATAATTGTTTATAAAATATAATAACTTTTTATAAAAAATAGTAAATATGGTCGTTCGGCCGGTCGGTCCGTTCCCATTCGTCTCGTATACTAATTATTATATAATAATGATTTTTTATAAAAATATTTAATAACTTTTTTTATAAAATATATAACTTTTTATAAAAAATATAAATTGGTTCGTTTCGCCAGTGTCGGATTCCGGTTCCTGTCGATTCGTATATAAATTATTAATAAAATATGATATTTTAAAAAATATATAATAAACGTTTTATAAAATATATAACTTTTTATAAAAAATATAAAGTGGTTCGTGTGCGTGCCGGTCGACCGTTCTCTTTTTCGTATATAATTATTAGAAACAAAGATTTTTTATAAAATATATAATAACTTTTTTATAAAATATATAACTTTTTATAAAAAATATAAATTGGTTCGTTTCGGCCGGGTCGGTCCCGGTTAACATAGACGTTCAAAAACGACGAGTCGAATGTTATGGTTTATACATTAGACGTTCAACGGTAAAGTCCGATATGTTTGGGATATACTAAGAGTTTCAAGCGACGATTCGAGATGTTAGGGTTATACGTTAACGTTCAACGGACGTGTCGATATGGTATGATTTGTACATTAGACGTTCAAACGTGACGGGTCGATATATTAGGGTATACAGTCGTTAACGTTCAACGGATGAGTACGAGATGTTAGGGTAAAACGTTATAGGTTCCAAAACGACCCGAGTCGAGATGTTAGGGTTATACGTTAGAGGTTCAACGAACGAGTCGATATGGTATGGTTATACATTAGACGTTCAACGGATGAGTCGAGATGTTATGGTTATACGTTAGACGTTCAACGGATGAGTCGAGATGTTAGGGTTATACATTAGAGGTACACAACGTAATAGTTAGGGTCAATATTAGAGGTTCCACGTATGAGTTATGTTTTACACATTAGATGTTCAACGAATGAGAAATAGGGTATTACACTTATAGGAGTTCAACGTATGAGTTAGGGTTCAATATTAGAGGTTCAACGTATGAGTTAGGGTTCAATATTAGAGGTTCAACGTATGAGTTAGGGTTACACATTAGAGGTTCAACGTATGAGTTAGGGTTACACATTAGAGGGTTCAGACGTATGAGATAGGCTACACATTAAGGGTTCCAACCTATGAGTTAGTGTTCAATATTATAGGTTCCAACGTATGGAGATAGGGTTCAATATTAGTGGAATAACGTAATGATTATGGGTTACACCATTAGGAGGTTCACACGTATATTTAGGGTTACAACATAGAGGTCAACGTATAGAGTTAGAGTTACACATTAAGTTCAACGTATGAGATTAGGGTTCAATATATAGATGTTCAACTTATGATTAGGGTTACACATAGAGGTTTCACCTTATGGAGATAGGGATACACCATTTAGAGTTCAACGTATGAGTTAGGTCAATATTAGAGTTCAACGTATAATTAGGGTTCCACATTAAGGTTCAACGTATGAGTCACTGTTAGACATTAGAGGTTCAACGTACGAGTCAAAAGGGTCAATATTAGAGGTTCAACGTATGAGTTAGGGTTCAATATTAGAGGTTCAACGTATGAGTTAGGGTTACACATTAGAGGTTCAACGTATGAGTTAGGGTTCAATATTTAGATTTCAACGTATGAGTTATGGTAGCACATTATAGAGGTTCAACGTATGAGTCAACTGTTATACATTATAGGTTCCAACGTACGGATTCAGGGGTTCAATATTAAGGTTTCTAACGTATGAGGTTAGTGGTTTTTCCATAATTAGAGGTGCAAACGTATGAGTTAGGGTTACACATTAGAGGTTCAACGTATGAGTTACTGTTACACATTAGAGGTTCAACGTATGAGTTAGGGTTACACATTAGAGGTTCAACGTATGAGTTAGGGTTACACATTAGAGGTTCACGTAATAGATAGGTCAATATTAGATGGTTTCAACTTATGAGTTAGGGTTACACCTTAGAGTTTCAACTTAATGATTCACCTGTTAGACATTAGAGGTTCAATCGTACGAGTCAAGTTCAATATTAGCAGGTTCTATTTAGAGTTGGGTTCCATATTAGAGGTTCAACTATGAGTTAGGGTACTCATTATAGGTTCTACGTATAGTCACTGTTAGACATTAGAGGGTCAATGTCGAGTCAGGGTTTCAATATTAGAGGTTCAACGTATGAGTCCAGGGTTTCAATATTAGAGGTACAACGTATCAGTTAGTGTAGACATTAGAGGTTCAACGTATGAGTTAAGGTTCAATATTAGAGGTTCAACGTATGAGTTAAGGTTAGACATTAGAGGTTCAAATACTCCCGCCAAATACTCCCGCCAAATACTCCCGCCAAGCACTCTTCTTTACCATAAAAGCAGATAGTGTCTTATCCTCCCCAGAGACCACACACTCTTACCTCACAACCCCCAACACATTCACCACCAACCTCGATCAACTGCCAAACCAATGGAGCGATACAATCAAACTTTAAGTGCACGTGTGAAAAAAGAAAAGGAGATGGGGGGTGGTGTTGCGAACATCACTCAAAGATTACAGTTATGGTAGAAATACTACGGCATTCCTTATTCACAGGTGAACTGAACTAGATCAAACATAATGATTTGTGTAAATATAAAATAATTTGCTATGTTAAAAAATACTTTCTAATTATTTCCTTACTACTAACAGCGAGGAACTGAAGATAAAGGATGTGCTACATTATTGGATGGATGACCTCAGTCTCCAATAAGTTCTTCTTCTGGATCGTCAACCCACCGATCCAAGTTATTCTCCGGAACATTCAACACGTCCAATTAATTCTCACGGATCTTGGAGATCTGTACAGAATCTTGGAAAAGGCATAGTGCCTCAATTGTAAGTTATTGGGCTGAAAAGAAAAGAAACTATAGGCACAGATAAAGATTCTAGAGGTAGCACAACGAGATGGAAAAGCATCCCATGAAACACATACTTGGATTCAGCACAAAACTTCACGAGCTCTAAAATACAGGAAATCTTGGTTGGAGTAGTATTTTCATTAAGATAAATCAATTAAGCATTTGAATTAATTCAGATGTTTTTAAAGTTTGATTGTTTATGATCGAGTTTCTAATGATAATTTGATGTTATAAAATAATAAACTTAATCGATTAGGAAATTTCCGTGTATTTTGTGGTTTAACTAACATTCAAATTCAGTTAACATTGAAGTAAATTTATCAAATCAAACTAATATTAATTATTTTTAATTATCATTGTTTTATTATTAGTTTTAAATGATTTTTAATATTATTAATATTAAATTAAATATTTTTTATTCAATTTTTAATATTAGTTTATTATTTTTTAATCTAAAAAGATATTTATCATAAAAGTTTATTGTTGGGATTAACTTTTTATATAAAAGAGTTTAGGGTCGACCCTGTCGACCCAAATTGCAAAATTAAATGTCGACCCTAAAACGTTGCCTCCAAAATTCACCATTTTTTGGCACCCAATTTAAAAATCCCGCCATAATAAAATGCGTAAACAACTCTCCATACACAACAATTAAGGCACATTTTTGACCCAAAATTCGACCCTAAATTGTTTTTTTTTATTTTACTTATAAATTGGTTTTCACATTTATATAAACAATTTAAATACATTAAATACAATAAATAATATATAAATTTAAATATAAAATTAGGGTCCGACAATGTCAGACCCTAAATGTCGACCCAAACCTGTTTATTTATTTATAAATTGGTTTCACATTTACGTATACAATTTAAAAACATTTAATACAGTTAAAAATATATAAAGTTATATATAAAATTATAGGGCGACATTGTCAACCCTAAATGTCGACCTATACAATTTAAATACATTAATACATTTAAATAATAAAAAAAAGTTATATAAAAATTTAGGGTCGACACATTTCGACCCTAAATGTCGAGCCCGAACTTTTTTTGTTGACTTTAACCATTTCGTTGAATATGTGGGAAGGCCCCCTCTGTGGTAATTTAGGTGTCGACCCCATATGTCGACCCTAATTTTTTCTCGAAACCACCAAACCCTCATTTTTGTCGTAGTGTGAGTAGTCTTATCCACCACCACATCCCGCCCTATCCCCATATCACCATGCGCACAACAACGTGACCAATTTTAAGTTGTGATTCAAATCTTGCAAACGGGCGCCTCATTCCACCAAGCCCTTCATCATATAACTGATTTCATGGGAAACATACCTCCCAAAAATTTATCAACAACAATTTTCTTGATGACCATTGATTCATGCCTGCATATATATATATTGGATAAATATGGATAATTAGTCTCATACACTGGTTTTTACCCAACAAAATAAAGCTATAAACTTATGTCTTAGATATTCAAACGAACGAAAATCGATCAGTACACCAAAGTCGATATCACAGTTACTTGGTATGCCCATTATTGGCTTTGGCTCATCTAACACATGCAGCCTTACTAGCTAGGCTTCTTAATTAAAAGATGAAAGAAAACTTATTACCCGTTAGCGAGTTTCTTAAGGTTCCCTATCCAGAAATGTTACTTTGCAGCACACGAGTGCTTTTCTCCATAATTCAGCTTTTGTTGGTGTTCTCTACACATAGTTGAAAAATGCGTCCCCGAAATCTCTTTTTTTGTTTTCTTAACAATACGACGGATCCACATCGATAGAAAATAGCATAAAAACAATCAGCCCATTATCAGCCCTGCATTTCATAATATGAACAAGTTCGTCCAAACACCATGAAGAATCTGCATAGTTTTTGGAGAAGATTATGACTGCATGACGCGATTCTTGGATAGCCTTTAACAGTGCTGGACCAACAGATTCACCCCTTGGAAGTGTGATATCATCTTTATAAGTTCGGATATGCCGTTGTTCAAGAGCAGTGTAGAGATGATCCACAAAGGTTTTACGGGTATCTTCTCCACGAAAGCTCAGAAATACATCATAAACATATGATACAGAAGAAGAAGAAGAGGACGATGCCATTAAAGAAGATTGATGTGGTTTGTTTGTTTAGCTCTGTGAAGTGAGATGATATGTAAAATGAGCTTTGATATACAATTGGTAGATATATGATGATAGTCAACAACTTGCATTTAGAAACCACCACATGCAACTTGCAAGTATGACAATTTCTAAACGCGTCTTTATAAGAAGACCCTTCATTTGTTTTTTCTTACAATTTCTTTCTTTCATTTTTTTAACAAAATTAATACTAGGTGACAAATCCCTAAACCTTGATTCCGTCTACCGCAAGCCCCATCAAAGACTTTTTCTGCAATGCCAAACTCCAAGTTCTTACCTAACTCAATTATTAAAACTTTAAAAATAAAGTTCTTACCTAATACGTGCATTAAAAAATTACTCCTCGTGTTGTTTTGTACTAATATACATACACCTAGAGACCCTTTTTACCGGCAATTATCACATTTATCTTATCATTTAAATTATAACGAGGTTTTAAACCCGCGCTTCACTGCGTAGCACGGGGTTTTACGTCAATTTACGTTTTGCGACGGGTCGTTTGAATGAGAATTTTCCAATTACAACAATTCATGTTTGCCATACAAATTCTAAACCAAAACAAATTTAGATGCATATTTACAGTAACATTATTATAAAACATTGAAAACTTGCATATCAGCTCCATGCATACATATTTGCACGGAGGCTGCTATTTGGCTTTCTTCTCCTTGATCTTCACTCTTGGTGATTTAACATTGAGTTTATTCTTTATTTTCTGCACAGCCCTCGCATCTATCATGGTGTAAAACCCATTGCTTTGCTTCTGCAGCCTTTTTCCATGCTCCTTAATCTTATAGTCGTACTTGTGCCAAACCATAGGCAATATCATACGTACTTGTGCCAAACCATAGGCAATATCATACCCACGACAGTCCCTACACACAACACCAACACATGGATCAAAGAGTAGAAATATGCACAATATATATGTCGGTATGTCACACGTATGAAGCAAGAGTACGCAACAATTTAAAAGAATACACCACATGATAAGGTTCGCTCAACCACACCTCTAAGGTTCATTTAAGTACGCAACAGTTCAACAAAATGCAATCATTATTTTTTTTCACAATAGTCACTCTATTCACATAGCTACTAAATAAACAAAACAGCAAGAACTAACTCATAGTCACTATAGCCACTTGATGCTCCATTGGTTGATTAGAATCCGGTGAAACAAAGACTTTACCACCTCTTTCTTTGGGGCGATATAGGTCACTCTTTGTCATTAGGCAGAATCTGTGGTCAAGGCCTTTGACACCACTGTCAAAGGGTGTTTGGCAATGATAGTTTTTTCTGGGTTAAAAGAGGATCGGAAGGGTTAGCAGGATTTGTAATACTGATAAACACTTTTTAATCAGCAATCACAAACACCCTTTAAATAGAACGCTTTATCATATACATTGTAATTCACTTGATTATAAAAGATTTAAAAATATTACCTTTAGCTTTTTTCCCCGTCGACGGATCCAAATGTTGGTTGAGTTCAACGTTACATTCAAGCGTAAACGGGGATTTCTTATGTTATACATTCAAGTTAAGCTACTCAAGGTACGACCCTTTAGTGCATTTCAATTCAACTCACCGTTTTTGTAATCAGTTCCCAACATATATATACTTATGTTATACATTCAAGTTAAGCTTGATTTGCTAAGACGCGTGTAAAAAATGACCAAGAGTAAGTAACATAATATATGGAATCGTGAAATTCGAAAAAATGTGATTTGAAATAAGTAATCAAATCACCTTGAGTGGCCAACCATACAGGCCTATTGTTTTCCTGTAACATGTTAGGACCAGCGGTAAATAGTTATTTAGAACCTTAATAACACTTAGCTGGGAAAATGCGATTGTATATTGGTGTCGTATTTGCTGAATGGTTATTCAAACGGGAAGTTGACATACCTGTGGTTGATGACGTTGCACAACCATCATGGGCACGCGAGATACCAGTCACGTTTTGTGATTGGTTAGGTCTTCTCGAAGAGCCACATAGATTTTGCAAGGAGTCAGGTCTACCTACACAAATGAAAAAACACGAAACTTATGCTAATACAGTAGCAATACTAACCATAAAGGAAAAGTAATGAGCTACTAAAGCACAATGTACATTACTTTAACAATATTACCTGTTAAACAATACACAAATATATCACCCATCAGAAGTCTAGTCTGATTGATTTCGGCTATAAAACTATGCCAATCATCTTCGTGTGAGCATATACCTCAGTGCTTTTCACAGCTGAAATTTGTTGCTGTGATCCTGCAAAGATGGAGAATGTATGAAACTTTTATGGTGCTACACGTCCCAAGTGAAATCGTGTCAACTCTTTTGATAATTATAAATAGGGAGTGATGTCAAGCACTACTATATTTCACACATATATCCGATCTATCTGTTATACACACATAATAAAAGCCTATTATAAATATACGACTTTACGGCTCACCATTTACACATACAACTTTACAATTCATGTCTAGCTTTGGGTTCCTGTACCATATGCGTATACAAAGTATGCAGATTTGATATATGAATAGGTTGTCTATTTCTTATGCATACAACCTGACAAATACTATGTATTTAAAGATTTATATTGTTGCTGCAATTTATCAGGACATATTGGAGTACCTGATATTTGGTCCTATTTGGTCGTGTACATGTTTGACTGCTGCAGCATGGGATAGGATCATATTATGAGCTGCGATATACGGTTCACTCTTAGGATCCCCAGAGGTACAATTCCCAAAAAGAAGCAGAGCACCTAGCCGGTGGGTAAATCCCTGATCTATAACCACGAACCGCAGCAACATTTGGTTTGTTTAAAGTCACCCAGTACTTGACTCTTTCCCCATAGTATTTGAAACATATTGATGCATAGTATGCAAAATCTTGCCTGAAAATAGAAAAAAATGGTTCATAGTTTGCATTCACATAACCTCATAGGAAGAGTTATGATGAGAGAAAAAGAATGTATCTCAACGCATTTACTTAATAACAGCTTGATTATATTTTAGCTAGAACATGTTTCATTTAACTTGGAAAGCAATCCCTTCCCTACGTTTTAAATCTGTATTGGTTATAAGAAAACAGTTTCGATAGCAGCATATATATCATCCATTAGTTAGTAGTTGCAACAGCCTAAACCAAGCACACCTTATGCTGCAGTAGCGTAACTCGAATAGCATTTATATCATTTTGTGCTAAAAACTTACCCTTACTACATTTTAAGCTGATTTGGTTAAATACGTAGTTCTATATTGTCAACAGCCAAAATCCAAATAGCTAAACATGAATTCTACGCCCCTGAGAAGAACGTCCAGCAGAAAGATTTTCACAACTCAAATCACCAAGTTGCGTTATAACAATGTATGCATGATTCAGCTTTAACATATACTTGGAAGAGATTTTTTTTCACTACATGCAATGTAATCTTATGATAGCACACCAAAGTTTTCGAACGACGTACCTTATAAAGCAGAATAAGGAAGCCTTTCAAGTTAATATTAGATTTGGCAAATGGACAGCCTTACCTGGAATGTGTCTCAAAACATTGTTCAGCCACTATTTGAATCCCATATTCCTCGAAAGCCCTCACCTTTTCGGGTCAAGCTTCACAGTTCGTCTTTATCAGCACTTGGATCACCATAAAGTTTAGAACAGAACTCACAATTTTTTTTTCCGTTATGTTTAATGCTATAAATGCTGAGTAACTGTTACCACCAACTCCAACATGCTTCTCGAGTTCTGGTTGTCTACCTGCAGTAACCGACAGATAGTTGCATGAAGATTCTAAAATTTCTTTACCGTGATGACTGGACCATTGTATGAACACCTAAGTAACCTGTAAATGTATCAGCACGAACAAACTGGTTCACTTAGGAACAACTTTGGGGACTTTCATGCCAAATCCATGTTTAACATTTTCGACCCTGTGAATTAATCGAGAAATTGTGTTAGACCGAATATTTAAGATAAAGTTCAAAGTATAATAGATAAAAAGTCAAAGTTTACGTTGGAGCAAGCTTGCCAAGACAGTCAAGTTCTTCGTTTGTGTCTTCATCCACGACTTTCCCAGAAATGTCAATGATATAAGACCTGTCTTTGGTCGTTGGTAGACCTCTACCAGCAAGAAGATCTAAATCTTTCTGGTTGAGTTCTCTTCTGTTCACAAAGACTCCAGTGTTCCCAGCAGCGCATTTTGTGGGCATCGGATGGTCAAATTCTATAATAAATGGCTGCAAAATGGTTACAATCAGTTGACTTTTTCTGTCAAATAGACTAACAAATGAAAAGAATTGAACTCGAAACTTACAGGGATAATGTCGAGGCAAGGCTGTTTCATCACACCGCAGAAGCCAGCTAATGAATCATACCTGATAAAAAAAAGGAAATATAAGATTTGTATTGTCTAATTATAGTGAAAGAAGAGTTGTGGTCTGACTTATATTGTCAAAAGGACCTGGTTTTTGGTTAAAAATTTGAAACATTATTGCGAGTTCGGCTCATATATGTGATGGCTACATAAAATGCTACATAAAAAATGACAAATACAAAAGAATGATTGTGTCGTATTTTGACAATCTGAAAGCAAGATGTGTGTTGGTGCTAGAAAAATCTATGCTCTACTCCCATTCCATAATCTCTATTTACAGGACATGCTACATAAGTATTAATTGGTAAGCTAAAGTATGAACTATTTTGCCTTGTGTAATTTACTAAGTTGGCGTCTGATGTTCAAGGTTTTATAAATTTCAGTATAAAGAGACCTGCAACATCTATATTTTTTAGTCAAATGAACCCCGTTCAAAATTGTTGGCTGAGGGTTCTATAAGTTTCAATCTGTAATATCGTCATTTAAAATGCTAAGGTTGACAACCTACAAAAATCCTACATACAAACACAAATTGATATAAATCTTCTAATATACCCATCTATACAAAGTGATTTCTTAAAAAACCATTTTAATACAATCAGAGTTTACACTACTCAAGGTACGACCCTTTAGTGCATTTCAATTCAACTCAAAATCGCTAGTAATTCAAATCAGCAAAAGTTATACTACTTGAAACCATAGTAGTAATTTAAAACAATAGTAAATGCGTTTATATAGTCACGACTTTCATGAGTTATGACTTGTGACCATCGAGCCCAACGCATTTAGATTTTAGCCAAAAATAATAAGTTAAGTATTAGAGTATCCAACTTATCACGTCGAGGAGTAGCATACTTCATAATCGATAAAATTACCAGGTATACCTGACACAAAACCCTGCATATCAGTTACAGTTAGCACTGATCAAAATTGTTAAGTTTTTTATTTTTTTAATTAATTCAAGAAGTAACAGACCTGAACCACCACTAATATCGATAAAGGTGTAATAACTACCTGTTCCTTGCCGTTGGGCACATTTTCCTGCGCGAAATAAGCGAAACCTTAACAATGCATTAGTTATTCTAATGTTTAATCGTATTGTTAGAAAAACTAATAATCAGGTAGTTTTGGCATTATCAAATGTCATCGCGAAATAAGCGAAACTGCGCTAACCTGCTAGATTCCTTTTGACAATGCCAAAGCGGACGATTATTAGTTTTTCTAACAATACGATTAAACCAAATATAGAAAAAACAAACAAAACCGCGCTAACCTGCTAGATTCGTGATGGCATTTGACAATGCCAACGCGGACGAAACACCTTTGCCTCAACCCGACATATCTTCCCCTAACAACAAATTGGCAAGCCTCTCCTTCATCATTTCCATATCTACAAAACAAAATCTCACACCATTAAAAACCCAAACACAAAACCAATGTACACAAAACTCATACACATGCATTATAATATCATCACCTACCCAATTTTGTTTTTTTAATGTCAGAATCAGTAAAGTTTTTATTAAAAGGAAAATCTAAAAACAAACAATAATTATAAAAGTAACTAACCATTTCCTTCCATTCTGAACCATTAGCAGCAACATGGCCATCCATAAACCATTTTCTGCATATACAGTCAGATATGACTGTTATCTACACTTATGGCAAAAAATAGCTAAACGCCTTAAAAAATATAAGTATGACACGCACGGGGTCAATGAAGCATATTGCTTTGCTGCTGCACGTTAGGGTTCCATTTTCCCCTAATCTACAAAATCAAAGTAAAAGAGAAACACTGAGAATATATAAGAAAACATTCAATTATGATAAACAAAAAAAGTATAATTTTACCACCTCAAAAATTTTACCTGGTAAAACTATATATTTTATACACCATTTCTCCCCTATATAGTATCCTTGAACCTTACTATCCCATCTACTCGGAATCCTAATATTTAGCCTCTTTGTTTAAGCTTATTTTTTATATGTGATCTCGGCTAATATATAGTTATATCTGGAAAGCACTTTTTTAAGGCTACAAACTCGTGTGCTTTTATAGGGCCGTTTATATCAGCTTATTTAGCTTTCTTATGGGCTTGTTTAAGTTTACCAAAGCCAAAAATCTCACTCTTTGGACCTTTATGAACTTATAAAGGAATATAATGTGATATACATTGTAAAGTTGCAAAATAAGCTACATAAAATATAATAAAGAAAATCGACGAATAAATCATATACTCACTTTGTAACGAAGCTCACAGCGTCCTTAGACGCGTTCCGGAAAGTTTGGCTTTGCATTGGACCCTTTGAAGCGTAGTGCAGCTTGATCATGTGCAAGGGTTGCACCCACGGCTGTTTCAAACGTACATAACCAAACTCCTGCACTTTTGTTGGGATCTCGTGTCTCAGCGGCTCATGATGGTCGTTGTCTTACACCTCTACATGCCATGTATGCTTTGCTGAGATTCGAAAAGAAATCCATAAGCATTCGCATAAGTCGCTAGATGAATGGCATATTTATCATTCTATGAAGATCGATGGCACATAACTTTTTCTCCAGAAGTAAGCTAAATCCAAACACCTGAGATAATTTTTTTTAAAATTTTCTAAACATGGCAGACACCACTTTTCTGTGTCATTAGGGAAGGTATATTTGAAATACCAAAACCTATATTAAACAGTAAAAATACATTTTGGGCATTTATATGTGAGCCGATTTGGTTACCTTCTCTTCTCAAACGGCCGATGCTTCCTCCTCCCAACAACTCCATGCCTTGTCCTCCAAATGGCCCATGTCTTGTCCTCCTAAACGGCCCAATATTTCTGCTCTTAAACGTCCTATGCCTCCCATGCGCCCTATGCTAGTAATTCATGCCATGCACCCCTCGTGTGTATTAAAAGATATTTTTTAATTACATTGTATATAGTATACTTCAAAATTTTCAAATATGAAAGTACAAATTTAGCAGTCAGATGTTTATTTATATACAACATACTATGCTTACTAAGCTTATATACAACATACTACAAATTTAGCTTATGCCTCCCATACGCCCCATGCTTAGTTAAATCGCAGCGGTCAAATGTGTATTAGTCATTAATTTTTATTTTATATACAACATACTATGCTTACTAAGCTTATATACAACATACTATATAGCCTTCTACATCAATATTCAATACTTCTACTTGTTTTTATATAAGTTTTAGACACAATGCTGGTCCTTATGCTGTATTAGACATGTGTCTAGAATTTAGACTCAGACTTTATCGAGTCAGCTTTTGTTCAGCGTAGAATTTGGACTTTATCTAGGTTTTAGACACAATCCTAAACTTATATGAAGTCCAAATTCTAGGGTCTGGGTACTGAGACTTTATCAAGTCAACTTTTGTAATGCCAAAACCATCTTCTACCAACTCGGGCTAAAAATAACTATTGGTGCAAATACAATTTTTTTGTGCAATTCTAAGAAACATATGTGACAACAGTTTTAGTTAAGTTCTTTTTTATTTTACAGTAGTTAACTTATCTTTAGGTGTCCGTGATGGGCTTGAATCTCTTTCTGTGTTCTGAATTTGGGCCACATCTAGCTCTCAATTGTTCTTGTTGTTTTGCATTGGATGATCGATATTCTATCAGCCTTTGCCTGAAGCTACACATCATTTTTCTCTCATTCTTCGGTCCGGTTTTCACTTTCTTGCAACGCGTTAAATTTGTCACCATCTTGAATTAAGCTGTCAATAATAAGAAATAAAAACATCCTTACTATAGATAACCGATGAGAGAGAGATAGATATGAGAAGGAGAGATAAGAAGTGGGAGAGAGAAGATGGGGAATTAAATGAACTCACAAATTCGGGGCGGGTT